>NW_020870692.1:514386-516886 GCF_003789085.1 Penaeus vannamei
GCATTATGAATATTACGTAAACATAGCAGTCATCATCTGTTTGATATATATTCTATGGCCTCATATCAGTAATATTGTCTTGATTCTTTCTGGCATAAAAAGATCGATTAATATTCAACACAGTAAAAGGATTATAAAATAAAACTCCTATGTAATATAAATTTACGTTGTGTTTACCCATAGCTGATTATAAACACAGTAAAATAAATAGCAAAAGAAAAAATATCCGGCTAAGCTGCTCCTCCGTTTGCCTACGACCGCTGAAATAACTCAGATCCTGATGTGGAAATTAGGCACGAAGTCCGGACACTTGAGGATGACGTGGATGAACTCGGACTGGGAGAGGCGGCCGTCGCAGTCCACGTCCGCCTCCTCCAACACCTGGAAGCAGAGAGTGAGACTGAGAGGATATGGGGGCGGTTTTGCATGGCGCTCGAAACCTCTAAAAAGGGAGCAGGTGTATAAGTAAAGTTATTATCATTATTGTTATCACTGTCATTACTGTCATTATCATTATTATCATCACTATTGTTATTATTGTTGCTGTTGTTATTATCGTTATCATTATCATTGATATTACCATTACTATCATCAATATCATCATCATCACTATCGTCATCATTATCCTTATCATTATTACCCTCGTTATTATCATTATTATTATTATTATCATTATTGTTATTATCACTATAATGATTTTGATAATAATGATAGTAGTAGTAATAATAACAGAAATTATCATTGTTTTTATCATTATAATCATTATTATTATTATTATCATCATTACTCTTATTATTAGCATTACCATCATTATCTTATTACCATTATTTTCATTACTATCATCATTGTCATCATCATTACTATTATTGTTATTATTATCATTACCATTATCATCATTATCATTATCATTTTCAGTATCATTGTCATTATTGTCTACATACCTCATTATCATTATTATTAGTATTACTATAATTTTATCATTATTATTATTATATTTTTTTTATTATTATCATTACTATTACTGTCATCATTATCACGATAATAATAATCATTACTATTATTTCTCTCATTAGTATTATCATTACCATTATTATCATTATGATGATTTTTATCACCATCATCACTGCTATCATTATCACTATTGTTGTTATCATTGCAGTTATTGATATCACTGTAATCATCATCATTATCATCAACATCAACATCAACATTATCATCAACATCACTATGAATGCTAGTATTATAATTTCTATTATTATTGTCATCATTGTTATTATTGTTATTACTGCCATTATCAACATCGTTAAAGTAGCGAAGATGATTATTAGCAATAATAGCTTTGTCATTGTCCATATGAACAGCGCTGTCAGACAAACGTGCGAAATTAGTACAAGTGAATGTACTAATTTTCGTAACAACACGTCAGCCTTTTCAAACTATACACGTATTTGCGAAGACTGTGTTCAGAATGTGATAATGCTAATGATTATAATAATACTAGAAACTGGGAAAAAAAACAGTGATGCATGCTTCATGATTCATATTTCAGAAGAAAGCCTGCACTTGACTGTACCTTAGCGACAATAGTGCTGTATTCATCGGGCGTGAGTAGGTCGTGGGAAAGGTGCTTCACGGCGTGCAGGAGGTCGGACTCGCCGAGGAAGCCATCGCCGTCGAAATCTACGGATATGCGCGCCACATTTCACTTACTTTATTATTATTGTTACTGTTAATACTATTGCTGCTATTACTACTACTACTATTACTACTACTAATGCTGCTGCTGCTGCTGATGATGATGATGATGATGATGATTATCATTATTATTATTATATTATTAATTATTATATTATTATTATTATTATTATTATTATTATTATTATATTATTATTCTTATATATATATTATCATCATCAATGTTATCATCAGTATAATAATAATTATTATTATTACTATTATCATCATTATTATTATTATCATTTTTTTTGTTTTTACTATCATTAGTATCATTATTACTAATTCTGTTATCATTATCATTAATAATGATATTATTGTTATTACTGTTATCATAATTATCATTATCATTATTATTATCATATTCACAATCAAAAATATTATGGTCATTATTAGTATGTTATTAATATCATAATCATTAATCATTATCATTTTATCAATACTATATTACAATTATTATCAATACTATATATATCGTGATTATTATCAATACGAGAGAGAGAGAGAGAGAGAGAGAGAGAGAGAGAGAGAGAGAGAGAGAGAGAGAGAGAGAGAGAGAGAGAGAGAGAGAGAGAGAGAGAGAGAGAGACATAGAGACATACAGAGCCAAAGAAGAGAGAACGACAGAGACTGACAGGCAGAGACAGAGACAAAGAGAGACAGAAAAAGACAGAGAAAGAGAGAGAGGGAGAAAGAGAGAAAGAGAGAGACAGGCAGGTAGATCGATAGATAGAGAGAGAGAAAGAGAAGTCTGTGTGCATCTATG
>NW_020870692.1:521886-526886 GCF_003789085.1 Penaeus vannamei
GGGCTCGATCGGCGTCGACCTGAAGGCCTTCACGCTCTGCTACAGGATCAAGCCCTACTTCTTCAGGCCAGAAGTCATTGTCATCTCGTACGTCATGAATAAGAACGACATCCTTAGAACTGGTGCGTATTTCATGGTCACGTAGTAGGCGTAGCAATTTATCTGTCTGTCTTTATGAGCGTGTGTGCAGACACGCACATACATTTACGTACATACACCCCCTCGTACCTACATATATATGCTCACACACACACACACACTGGCATTCAGATCTCTCTCTCTCTCTCTTTAACTAAATGTTGAGTTTCCGTTCCCTTTACGCTCTAAAGAATATCTCTATAAATACGTGCTGATTACCGCACACATTCACACTACTGGGGGTGACATAAAAGAAGGCATCATAAGGGTCGATGAGCTGAAAAATAAAAGTCGAGACGCACTGGTTTGGAAACTTTGCCACGAGGTTCGACCGCACTCTGCTTTCCAGACCACAACCGGCGCGGGCTGCAGCTGATGCTTCCCCTGCAGCGCGTCCGCCAGGCCACGGCCGCCGTCACGCCGCTCATGTACTGGTCGGGCTGGTGCTACGCCATGGACTCCGCCACCGGGGAGTGGAAGGTGCTCGGCCGCTCTTCGAATCGGTTCCTTTGGCTTGATCATAACGGCGGTCATTCCCATGCATCGCATTTCAAATCTATGACTTGAAGCGTGCACCATCACCGATTTTATAACCATATAAATTAATTCATCGTCAGATCTTCATGAATGGCGAGTTAGTGCAGGAAGGGACCTGGCTGCCGGTGTCCAAGGTGTCCCGCCCACGGGCCAACGGGACGCTCGTCTCGCCAGGATCAGGACGAGGCCATTGGAGGCTTCGACGCCACGCAATCCTTCTGCGGGGAGTTCACAGACCTTCAGGTTGGGGGCTTTTAAGATTCCAATCCATTCACTGAGTCCTGTGGGCCTTGGCAGCGTTAGTGCTCAGGATCTGATCAAAGCGATATAACGACTTATAAATGCAACGACAGACAAATTTCCACAAATCTATCAGTCCGCAAAATATAAAAGAGAAAGAAAGAATGAAATAAATGCATGAAACAAAAATGCACTATTTGCAAAGCTAACGAAGGATCACGGCCAATTTTTGGTCTGTTAAAATAGCGAGAGGTCCGAGCCAATGAATAGTCATATATACGGACATACATACACACGAAAATAAAGGCATTTCTGCCGATCTGTTTGACAGATATACAGTAATCTATCCATTCGGTTGATATGCATATCTAGACTGAGAGATATGCATTTATTCATATGCATTTGCTTGTCTGTATAATGCATATTCCCTGGGTCGAGCCTCACGCAAAGCTAACAAAACGGCCGATCTTGAATATGACAAACCGCACTCTCATCCTCGACCCAGATATACAGTAAAATGCTGGACGGCTTCGACATGAAGGACATCACCACCTGCGAGTCCCTGATGGTGGGCGACGTCCTCAGCTGGAAGGACGCCAAGTTCGCCATGAATGGAGACTCGAGAGAAGTAATCCCTTGTCTCTGCTGAAGGAATGGCCTTTGGGGTTACTTGTTGTGTAGAAATTGGGTTGGAATCGTCTACGTAGAGATTAGGTTTTATATCAGTACATGGTAGTAGTGGAGATATTGATGGTTATGATAATGATGATGAAGACGTTTTGTTTATGGTGATGATGATAATCGTGATAATGATGATAATATGATAATAGTAATGATAGTGAAAATAAAAAAAAGATAATTATGGGATAATAATTATTAATAATAACAATAATAGTAATAGTAATAATATAATGATATAGTAATTGATAATAATGATGATGATATGATAACAATAAAAGTAGCATAATATGATAATAATAGTGATGATAATAAAGATAATGCAATAACAACAATAAAGCCATAAGGATCAAAGTTCCTGTTTTGCGTCCACTTCCCGCAGGTCCCGACAACGACCGCCAAATAGATTAATTATTTTCCATAGATTTCATTCCTCCTCAAAAAATATGAATTGATGACTTTGAAAAGCTGTTCTCTTGTCATGTTTATTTTTAGAGAGAATACTTTAACCAGCATGAATGAAAAGTTATGAATATCCACAAGAAGAATGATTTGATGACTTTTGAAAAACTGTTCTTTTTTAAATGTTTGTATAAATAAATCATGAATAATGAATAATTAAATATCAACAAAACTTCCATTAATGTGGCCAAATGATATTATTAAATAATGATAATTAATGCTACTACTACTACTACGACTATAGTAATACAACCAATAATGATAAATAATATAATAGCATTATCATCACCATCGGCGCCACAATTCCCAGTCAGTCACGACCCTGATGGCCACCTGCGACGGCCCGCTCCCGCTCGGAGCGCTGTGCTCCTCGTTCGGGGGCGAGCTCGCCACGCCCATGAACGCCGACGAGCAGGAAACGCTGTTCAGGTGGGTGGGGCAGCGGGCGGGCGTTTGATGTCTGCCAGTGTCTCTCTTTGTAGTTATCGATTTATTTAGTTGTAAGAAAACTATAAATATCTAAGATTTATCAGCGTAAGAAATTGAGTAGCTTCTGTTGACCTTCTGCAGGCTATCTTCCGTGAACGCAGACATCTGCGCCGCCGACGGAGGCGCGCTCATGTGGCTGGGGATCCAGGACGAGAACGAGGAGAAGATCTGGCGCTACTACAACTCCCACGAGGAGGTGCAGTTCCTGCTGTGGGCGCAAGGGCAGCCCAGCGGCGGGGAGCTCGAGAACTGCGCGGTGATGAAGGGCGGCACCTTCAGCGGCACGTGGGCGGACAACGGCTGCCACAAGTCCTTCAAGTTCTGCCCCGTGTGCCGCGTGCGCATCCCCGTGTTCCTGCGGCTGCGCGGCATCTGCGACAGCAACCTGTACGACGACCGCTTCATCCTGGCCGGCCTGCGGAACCAGAAGCCCTACTTCCGCGGCTACTACCGCTCCCACGTGTTCCACGACGGCCTCGGCTGGAGGCTCGAGAACATCCTGGAGAACAACACGTTCGCCGTCATGGAGGAGTCGGGCTCCGTCGACTACCCCATCGGCAGGAACAACTGGAGGTTCTCCCACGGGTTCTGCGGCCGGAAGTCCGGGGAGCTGATCTCGATGGCGCTCACGCAGTGCCAGAATAACGTGAAATTCACCTGCAACGACGGCAACTGCATCGACATCGACCAAGTGTGCGACCGACGGCCTCAGTGCAACGATAACTCAGACGAACTTGACTGCAGCATTGTGCTGAAACCAGAAGGTAAAGGCACGAACACACTTCTTAATCGCCAGATATAGTATATGAAAATATACTATATACACTTCAAATGAATTATGCTTTCCTAAACATCCTCGTGTTCCACAGGATACCAGCCGGAGCTGCCGCCGCCCTCCCTCAACAACAGCGGACCGCTGCCGGTGTTCCTCAACCTCACCCTGGAGTCCTTCAAGTCTGTCGAGCCCATTCGCAACCACTTCACGGTGGACGTCGTCGTCAAGTACACTTATGTTTTTTTTTCGCCTTAATATTAATATAATATCTTTAAATTTATTTATTTTTTCTCCACCCGTAGTATTATTGGTATTATTGGAAGTGCAACTCCACACCTAACAAAGAATCTGAGCTCACCATGTGGTAGAACACCTATCTTATAAAATCTGAGCTTACCAATGTAGAGGGTATAAAATCCACGATTTCCAGGAGCCGCGGCAACCTTCAACCTCCAGCGCCGCGACAAAATGACAAAAATTCGTTAAGAGCGACGGGAAATCGGACGGATTTGTAGCGGATGACGTATGCGAGGGAAATCAAGTGAGCCAATTAGATTCGTGCGTGAATGTGACGTGAACATAGACACCCAATAAAACCAATCAGATATGGAATAGATCATCACGTGACAATAGAAGCTGGGCCTTCAAATCAGTTCCATCATGGCTAGACAGTGTGTAGGTTGTGAGAACAATTATTTCGATTTCACTGTGAAATATCAACAAAATAACGAAGCAAGCTTACTAAATCTACATCACGGTGTACTGCCAGTGGAAGTACAATACTCGCACTGTAAGACATCGTGTCATTACAGAAATGACAGACACCAGTGGGTTTGTGATGCATGGAAAAGGATTTAAAAAACATAACGAAGAAAGCAGTGTTAGTATGAACGCAATTCCCGCCAACAACGACCTGGAATACCCCGACGTTCCCAGTGACCCGCAGCCTGGCCCGTCTGGAGTTAAGGCTGAAGGTATGATGAGGTTAAAACTGTTCCTAGGTCTGAGCCCTCTCCTGCTGGAACATAAGGGGTGACAATTTTACAGACCTAGTTTGTCCAGGCTCAATCCTGCCGGAACATACGAGGTGAAGATTTTGTAGACCAGGCGGGGGGTAGGGGGCGGTAGCCCATCCTGAAAGGGGTTTTAAGGGAACAGCGCCCCCTATACAACTCGGAAATTTGTTAATATACTATGCTTACTAGTATTCTACCGATATTTCTCGAAACTCCCAGATATGTAGGCCTGTCATGCCCTCCCCAGCTAGCGAGACCGATATCGTAGTTATGCTTCGTTTGCGAAGGAAATGAGTGCTAGATTCGTTCGAAACACGACGAAAGCTATTCGAAAATTATTCTATTCACCCAAAAATGGTGTGGGGTTGCATTTCCAAATTTACCCTAGTTCCATTTCGATATCGCTTCTCTGCCTCAGGATTTTTCTTTCTTAAAAAGAATCCCACATAGCATTTGTAAAACAAGAGAGGGAAAACTCCCAACACAGTTTCTCATGGCCAACCTCACACCACTGCAGGATGATCTGGAAGGACATCCGCCTGCACTTCAAGAACCTCAGGGAAGACAGGCAGCTGAACATCGTCCTACCTGAAGACGCGAAGGAAATCTGGGTTCCTGTGGTGGACTTCCTCAACGCAGAAGGCAACCAGAACTCAGAGGTTGAT
>NW_020870692.1:534386-546886 GCF_003789085.1 Penaeus vannamei
GCGTGAGCGTGAGCGTGAGCGTGAGTGAGAGAGAGTGAGAGAGAGAATGAAAGAATGAAATAAATGAAGATAGAAAGAAAGAAAGGGAGAGAGAAATATCTACAAAATCCTTATTGGTCACCTTTACAACACATTAATTACATATGTTATTTAGGACAATAATTTCACAACAGTGGTTAATGCATACAAACGCTTATCAGTATCTCCACACAAAGATAATCTTTTACCAATTTAATGGCTTATCACTTCAATCTGAATCACATTTGATAAAGGAGAAAAGATATGGAGATAAGAAAAGGACGATAACACAACCCGTATATAAAAGGCAGCAATCAGCTGATTCAGTGTAGTGTGACAGTGCCTTCAGAGTAGCGTACGTAGTGGCATATCACGCAATAACAAGTGAAATAAGTAACAAAGGCCACATAATCTGGTCTAGTGTCAGCGTTATTTGATATCTACTTGGCATTTGACCAGTGGAGAGCAGGAAAGGCTGGAGTAATGGCGAGGCGTGACGTGGTGTACTCTGTAAACCCGAATAAGCCAGCTTTTTCGATGCTGGACGATGACGACATTGCATCGGGTAAGAGAATCTGTCTTTGTTCCTGGACAGTGGGAAGTGGAATGAAAAAGTCGTGAGTTATTGTCGCTACTTAAGATTTAGTAGGTAATTCTTCCGAAACGCCTCTAAGAGCATGGAGTGACTTTATTAGGTTCTAAAATGATCCAATTATATTATCAAACTAGAACTGCGTTTATAGAAAAACTAAAGGTAAAGGCCATACAGAGCAGTATCATGCAGAAAGTCAATGTAATTATGCAGCCGTTTATTGGAATATGTTAGTCTTGTGAGGCTAAGGCCAGAGATGTCATGGCTTCCACGGGTTGCACTATTCTGGCCAAAACAAACAATCTATATTCTGCCTGGGCAAGTTATCATCTTCGCAGACCATGTATCGATGAACAAGGGAGTCCAATATCATATCTAGGTAATTTTTAAGAATATCTTTGCATAAGCTCTCTTGATAATTTTGGTATTGATGGATTCCTCTTACTATCTATCATCAGAATATATCGAAATTATGCATTGTAAACCTTTCCCTGATATCATAGCCAAAAATGTTGGCGTTAGGGGATTGTTCGAGGGCCATCACAAAGAATGGTGTGGGGTGTGTGACACCCCCCTGAAAAAGCATCTATTGACAAATGAAGTATTTTTCAACTAACATAGCAATCACAGCTGACAATCTTGATGTGTTAAGTCCCGATAGCAGGGAAGGGCATGCATGAAGTATGTTGGGAAAATTAAAGAGTAAAACAAGCGAAATAAGAATAGACAACAGAAATGTGTAAAACCAGCACAAAAAATGCTTAAAATTGGCTAATGACTGTGGATAGTCTACAGACTGATGCACCAACTTTCAAAAAACTGTAGATGGAGAAATGGTACTCAATCATTCATTCGCAAAAGAAACAACTCCAAGAATCAATGAAATCATTGGATTTCCTGCAGAAAAACAAGTTTTTTCAACTTATTCTCTGAGAGGGTGGGTCGCTATTGGTGACAGTTACCCAAAATATTCCTCACTGGCGTTTTGTCAAGGAATGGGGACCGCGAGGTCCTGAAAGTCCCAGTGGAAAGCTCAAATGAACACTAGCCTTTTGTAAAGAACAGTGTAAAACAATCAAAACACTTCAAAAAAAGTTTACTAAAATTAAAAGAATGCATAAAATCCATGAATTAGGAAAATCAGACATTGAAATTTACAAAATAATTGTAATACATGAACTACTTTAAAGATCCCAGGAATGAGTGAAGCGGTCATAGTATTATAAACATTTGTGATGTAAACAAGGTGAGGGACTTTGAAGGAGTTGGGTCGATCTTTCTTTCAGAAAATCTTTATGGTATGGACACACTAAGTTGGGGAAAAATGAAGATAATATTCTTGTAGAGGACAAAAAGTAATAGGGGTTGGTACAAGAAATAATCAGCAGACATGAATGGTAATGCCACAAATAAAGGAAAAAGGGAGCGGAAAGTGTCGCTCACAGCCGAAGTCCACTCCGTGCTCCAGCGGCTAAGTGCACTTGCTTGGTGCAAAAGATTAAGTTGCCACGCAGTTTGCACACTGTCATAAATATGCACATGACTATCGACTAACTTTTCTTATATATTCAGGTCTTAGCCGTTTTTATGTTAATGTGGTGTATTTTGATCCTTAATTGACATACTCAAACAATACAGTTGCTACTTCGAGTATGCATTTTGAGTATACGAATAATGTGTCATTTGTGTGACAGTGGTGTGCTTGACTTGTTTTTTAAATTTCATGGAAAAACTGAAGAATCATCTTAAATGAAAGAAAGTGTGAGAAGTGCAGTGCATCAACCCTCCCCTTGGGCTGTGCCCGAGGGTATGTCCAGTCATGGCAACTTTGACCGTTGAGTAAATTTTGTGTTGGTTACTGTGTGCACTTGCAAATCAAGCTGAGCCCACTCTTTATCCCCCCCCAAAACCCCCGGTTCCTCACATGTCCCCTAAGATTGCTGGGTGGAGTTGGGGACTTAGTCTCTGGCGAGTGCATCTCTACCGTAAAGAATTACCCTTTTCTCTTATGTGTCTCCTTTATTTTTGATTCGTGCACCTTATGCCATAGATGAAAAGTGCCTTAGTTTACATGAAGGTAATCATTCCATACACTTTATTTACTGCGACGCTGATTGTCATCTGCTGTAAATTTATCCAGTAAAATGGCCTTTTGTTGGCAAATTGAAAACATTACACCCCTCCCCCTTCTATGCTGATTTTGCAAAGGTCCTAGTTCTGTGGTATGATTCCTACATGTATGTATATTAGAAGGTGAGAGGAATTCTTACCAAAGTGTGAGTGTTAAGTGTAGAGGCTGTGTTGGAGTCCATGTTGCTTGAATGGTGATTGACTTTCAACTGACGGCGATGCGTTCTTACCTGCATTTAAGGGTTCATGTTTGAACATGTTACAAATGTTAGTACAAGAAAGTTCAGGTGCATTGAAATTAAAATCCATCCAAAAAAATTTTTGTCATGGACTTTTTCCACAAACTTTCTGAAGCCCCTTCGTAAGTTGCAGGGAATGTGTGAAATAGAAATAACACACAAACCCTAAAATAATCAGGGATTTCTAGTAATCACTGTAACACAGTTATTATGCAAAATCTGAAAACAGTATTTGATATAGAATATAATAATGTTACAGTAGTATGTATGGTATATCAATAATGACTTGACATCTAAATGGTAAAATATATATTGAGAGAGAGAGAGAGAGAGAGAGAGAGAGAGAGATAGATAGATAGATAGATAGTAGATAGAGATAGAGTAGATAGATAGATAGATAGAGATAGAGATAGATAGATAGAGAGATTGAGAGATTGAGAGAGATATAGAGAGAGATAGAGATACATATACATATATATATATATATATATATATATATATACATATATATATATATATGTGTGTGTGTGTGTGTGTGTGTGTGTGTGTGTGTGTGTGTGTGTGTGTGTGTGTGTGTTGTGTTGTGTGTGTGTTTATACATACATAAATTTTTGTGTATATATATATATATATATATATATATATATATATATATATATATATATATATATGTATGTATACAATATGTATATGCATATATAATATATATGTATATTATATATACATATACATGTATGTATGTATATATATATAATATATATATATATATATATATATATATATATATATATATATATATATATATATGTATATATATGTATATATGTTTATATGTGTGTGTGTGTGTGTGTGTGGTGTGTGTGTGTGTGTGTGTGTGTGTGTGTGTGTGTGTGTGTGTGTGTGTGTGTGTGTGTGTGTGTGTGTGTGTGTGGTGTGTGTGTGTGTGTGTGTGTGTGTGCGTGTGTGCGTGAGTGGTGTGTGCGTGTGTGTGTCAGTCCATATATATGTATATATATGTATATATCTACATATATATATGTTACTGCATACTTAATTTCAACAGAATTCCTGAATACATCAAGTGCTACCTACTTGGCAGCAGATAAGTTGCCCCCAGGGCCAGAACAGCAAGCAGCCAATGAAGCCGAAATGAGGCGACAGGAACTGCTAAAGCAGATGAGGCAGGTCAGGGATGTGTTTTTTCTCCATGACAAATATGATTAATTACAATTGGAATGAATGTTCATATAGTATTCCCATATCTGCATCTAGATAAGTTATGAAATTGATATGTAAATAATTGAAAATGTTTTAAAAGTCTTCAGTTGTTTGATAAATTGATCATCTAAAACATTGATCTGTTGAAATTTATAGATATATTTCCTCTAGTTGTAAATATAATGGCATGGTATAATAGGTGTGGCGATAGGGAGTGAGATCGAACTTGAAAGGAGACTGAGTGCTATTGTGACTAAGATCAATAGCTTACTGCATTCAAAATGAGCAGTTACAGAGTTTGCGACTTTTAAACTCTTACCATAAAAGAGTAAACTTATGGGCAGGATGCTGGCCAATATTTTCTTGAAATAAATGCATGCTTTTTGTATCTTATTGTATTATATTGTTAGTTTGTACCATGAAATAAATCAGAATGTTATTGGTTTTAATTTCAGGTGGAGCAGCGAACATTAGAATCTTCAAAAAGAAGTATTGGAATGTTACATGAATCTGAAAAAGTGGGAATTGAGACAGCTGAGGTATGAAAGGAAAGATGGAAATAAGGATTGAGTTAGAGTATTGAATCTGTCCACATATTTCTTTATACATAGGATGATGATTAAGAAGCTAATGAATAAACATCTGAAGTGAGATGGTTATATATTTCTGATGATCTATTTTTAAGATGCTTTAGTTCATGTATTGGTATTTACTTTTCTTTTTCTAACAGGAATTGGTTAAACAAAGAGAACAGCTTATGAACACTGAGAGAAGAATCGATGATATTAATAATACACTAAAAGACACACAGAAAAACATCAATAGCATTAAGGTTAGTATGCATATTACTTCTGCATTGTTAAAACTGTCTTTGCAAAGTCTTGACTAAATATGGTGAAATTAAAAATATTTAGGCAGGTGCTTCATAAAGAGTTAATATGTCCCACAAAATTACATCTTGTTAGATAAGTGGAGGAGAACCTGTTGTATAGATATATATTAACTCTTCTAACATTTGATGCTATTCATAACATTCGTCAAAATATGTTTTTATGCAGTAATGGGATGTTGATTTGTGCCATATGTGTATCATAGTCAATTTTGCCAGTTTGCACAATCATAATCATTGTTTAAAGCATTTATACACCAAAGGTTATTTATTAGCTCCATTTATTGTACATGTATTTTCCTTTCTTTGTAATAATTATTTTATGATTGATAAAGCTAGATGTTGTTTATTGTTGTGTCCTGTGATAACCAAATAAATCTTTGTTACTTTTCCCAGAGTGTTTTTAGCAGCTTGAAGAACTGGTGGTCAACCCCGAAACAGACAAACGACGATGGCAAAGCTACCTCTCCCACCTCTCCCAATGCTGAGAACCCACCTGCTGTCACTGCCAACCCGAATTTAGGCCCAGCGTATGAGAGGAGCCAGATGTCTGTCTCGACTCTGAAACCCAGTACCCATCCAGGTGAATAGGAAGCATTAACCAAGATGTGTGTGTGTGGGGGAGGGAGGGGTAAGGCAGAGGACAGGTTTATTGCTTATACTTTGCTGAGTTTAGGATATGGATGTAAGTTGATGGATGAGTAAATGTGAATGAATTAAAAAATAGGGTTTATGTAAGAGGAATAATGTTGTTTCAAGATGTAAGTTCTTAAGGAATTATAGTATTTTTGCTGAAAGTGATTGGAATTGCTGAGATGAAAGGTTGGGTCATTTGATTCCTATTGAAATAAGTAATTGATAATTCCTTATACAATGTAAAAGACCATGGATTTTATTGATATAAAGGATAGAAAGATAGAGATTAGTTTGATTATTAGGATTGTTTTGTGTGCCACACTTATAATCATGTCCATTTTCACTATCACTGAATGATTATTGTTAAAAAAGAGTTAAATTAAAAGATAAAACGTATAGAATATGCTCTAGGACTAGATAATGAGTAAATACTGGTGGTGAGATAAAGTGATAACTCGGCAGTCACTGGAAGGTTTTTCCTTGATACATGTTATTGAAACTGATTCATGTAGTTTCAGCTCTGTTCCTTGTACACCATTCAAACAGTGGTAATAAGGTTATTAAATTATCTACAAAATAGTGAAAACTCAATTTACTGAATCTTTATTCTAATCAAACAACCATAGGCAGTTATAGGAAGTTAGTTGTCAGTAAACTTTCATCTCCCATTCACTATCAATATTATATTAATTTTCTGAATGGGAACTAGCTTCTGGATCCCCCAAAACTTTAGTGTATTTATTATAGTTATAGTATTTGTTTGCCATTGAAAGTAGAATAAGAAATAGAATATCAGAAATTTGTTAGCAATCTTGCTGTATTTCCTGCATGAAAATATGCTGTGAAGGTAGTAGGTTATGAAGAAATTTACTTGCTCTGTATATGTTTATATTTTATATGAAAGATTAAGTTATAAAAGTAGTAAAAGACTATATTTACTGTCTAATTCATTATCTGCAACCCATGATTTGATGTCACTGACCTAATTTTTTTTTTTTTTTTTTTTTTTTTTTTTGTTGCCTTGATTTATTTTTGTTGAACATTTTTCAGACCAAATCTAAGCACATTTTCTTGATAACCCAGAAAAGCAAGTAAGCCAAAGGTATTTTGATATACTTTATTTCTTTTAAGAAAAATGTATGAGTTTTCTTATTTTTTTATTTCACAGCAATGCGGCTAAAAGGACTAGAAGAAGAGGAAGAAGTGGAGCCTGACTATAGAGACTTCCGTGCTAACGTGACACGTGTCAATAAGGAACTGGACTCAGACCTAGGTAATGATGTTTAATATGTATATATATATATATATATATATATATATATATATATATATATATATAATATATATATATATATATATATATATATATATATATAGATAGATAGATAGATAGATAAGATAGATAGATAGATATAAATATATAAATATATGAATTTATAAATGTATATGAATATATAATATAATATATAAATATAAATATATAGATATATAAATATATATATATATATAAAGTGCATGTCAGAAATCTTGGCGCGAGAGGGACCGTGTCAAGATCTTTGACGTTTTTCGGTAATGCCCCTCTAACATCATGCAAATTGACCTATAATCTTGATGCCGCATCAGCTGATAGATTACTCATCTAACTCCACATTGGTGGTTTCAGATATCACTCAGTTACCTCTGGGCAGTGATAGTGAGCAGAATTGCTATGTGCTTTTTTCGTGAATAGCTTAGCATTTTGCCTGAGTTCTATTGCTGTTTTTGGTCAGTGTGTTGTGATGGCTGTTTGTGCTGCCTCAAGCTTGGGGATTGATGAGGTATCATGTTCACGTAATCTGTTCTTCATTAGTGCCCACAAGTTTTCAATAGGATTTAAAGCTTTGCATTATGGCAAGGTGCACCATCCTACATAAACACGTCTGTTTGGCACCGCTCAAAGTAATCTTCAAAATTATCACTCATTAGTTCCAAATATCTGTCTGCATTCATCAAAACATTCCTTGGTACTATTACCAATGTCCCCACACCATGGTAACCAAAGGCACACCACACCATCAATTTATCAGGATATTTCATTCTCCTGGATGAATCTCGGGTCACAAGGATCACTTTCATGGCGGCGATAAACTTTGCCGTCTCTGTTTCCAGTTACACTCATCATCGCTCCATAACACTCGTTTCCCCTTGTCCTCATCCCACTGAAGATATTTCTTGCAAAAAGCAACCGTATTTTGCCTCTGCTTAAGAGTAAAAATCGGTTTCTTGCGAGTGACGTGGTGGGAAAATTTCAAATCATTGTGGAGCAGTCGCTGTATGGTCTCACAGACACACCAGACAGTAACACAGGGTTCCTTTCTTTTAATTCTGGTGCTGTTATTCATGGCTGACTATCCACCTGCCTCCTGAGCACATTTAATGTGTGTTTAGATGTTTTCTGTGGCGCCTCTGGCTGCTTTTTCTACATTGGCGGGTCAGTGTCTCCACAGTCATGAAATTTTGTTGTCCACCTCTGGACACTTCGCTCTGAAATTCCTTTTGTATTTGATATATCTGTATTCGACTTTCCCACCTTACAGAATGCTGTAATAGCAGTAATCTGATCACTTTTCAGATGTTTACCTCCACCCATCACAACACACAGGCCAAAAACAGCAACAGAACTCAGGCAAAATGCTAGGCTATTCGTGAAAAAAGCACGTAGCAATTCTGCTCACTATCACTGCCCAGAGGTAATTGAGTGATATCTGAAACCACCAATGTGGAGTTAGATGAGTAATCTATCAGCTGACGCGGCGTCAAGATTATATGTCGATTTGCATGATATTAGAGGGGCATTACCGAAAAACTTCAAAAATCTTGGCGCGGTCCCTCTCGCGCAAAGATTTCTGATGTGCACTGAATATATATATGTATAAATATAAAGATAAAGATAAAGATAAAGATAAAGATAAATAATAGATATAGATATATAGATATAGATATAGATATAGATATATAGATATATATATAGATATATATATATAGATATAGATATATATATATATATATATAGATATATATAGATATAGATATATATATAGATATATATAGATATATATATATATAGATATATATATAGATATATATATATATAGATATATATAGATATATATAGATATATATATATAGATATAGATATATATTATATAGATAGATATAGATATAGATATAAATATAGATATAAATATAGATATAAATATAAGATATAAATATAGATATAGATATAATATAATATAGATATAAATATAAATATAAATATAAATATAGATATAGATATAATATAAATATATATAAGTATAAGTATAAGTATAAGTATAAGTAAATATAAATATAAATATAAATATAAATATAAATATATAATATAAATAATATATATAATATATATAAATATATATATATTATTTATTTATTTATTTGTTGTTTATTTTGGTATTATTATTTAGTTGTTTGTACAAGCCCATTGATAGAAATGAAAAGGGTTCATGGCTTGCAAGCATGGAAGCTCTTTAAGGTGTTCAGTAAGTTTTATGAAGGCAAACTTCATTGCATTTTTTTATGGTTTATTTTTTTCCATTATTTAGAACTGATGTATGATTATGATTATCCTTCTTAAATGTTTTCTGTACCGGTTGTATTTCTCTTGGCCCTCCACCCTCCATAGGTATGTGACAGGCATAACACAAGCCCACTGATAAAGGCCAATTAGAAAGCCTTGCACAATGGCATCTAAGTCTCATGAATCATGATGAAAATGATGAAGGTGATGTTGGTGATAGTAATTATTATCACATTTATTTTTTAACTGTTACCATGAGCATCACTTACGGGTATGTGCATCCAAAAGAATTACCCAAAATTATGTTTATTACATTTTTTGTTAAATTAAACTTGTGTTGTTTTGTTGGACTGAATCACATGATTGTCACAGATTAAAGTAAATATATAAATGCTAAGGTTATAGATCAATGTTTAGATTAGCAAAAGATTTGATAAACATATCTACGGTCAACTGGTTCGAGAACACTTTTGGATGTGCGTACATATGTACAGAAAAAAGACAACCATCAGTTAGCAAATATTTACAGTATGAGTGTGTACATTTGGCAACATTGCATTTTAAGATCATAACAACTTTGTTGATTGAGAACACCTGCATGTCCATGATTACTTTGAATGTTGCTCATCACTTAACAAACCTTTATGATCAATTTGATTTTCTTTAAGCCTTTACACTTAATAAAGGATATTTTTTACTTGTCTAAAAATGGAAATTATTCTGTGACTTAATGGTATGTGTTGTTTACGTACACTAATATATATATAAAAATATGAAGAACTGTAAATTTAAGAGTTCCAGTGAGCAGCCATGTTTCAAACATATCTAGGCTCCAGAGTTAAGTTAACAGAATATGTTAACCTGCAGATAATTGATATTCACAATCTTGGAAGGTGTACCAATTTTCTTGTTTCTATTTTGTTTCTATCTCTGTGCTCGTAAGTTTTTTTTTGTGTCTGTGTGTTTTAGGATAGAAAAATAGAAGGAAGAAAGAAGGATGAAGATCATTAGAAATTTATGGGAATTGCATAATTAAAATTGAAAATTCTGTTCTTTCCAGATGTGATGTCTGCCGGCCTCTCTCGACTGAAGGGTCTTGCAATTGGCCTTGGAACAGAGATTGAAGACCAGAATGTAATTGTTGATCGCATTACGGGCAAAGCAAACAATGCTGACATCACCGTAGGGGCTCAAAATGCTCAAATAAAGAAAATTCTCAAGAAATGAGATGAGAGAGTTTAGATTATATTTTGTACGTTTATCCCTCCACAATGAATATTTTGGACAGCCTCATTGTTCATAGCTTAAGCCTAAGAATGATCATCCTCCATTCATGATATTATATAGTATGATTTTTGTATTCTCTTGGTGATCATTTTTTATTGGGTGTTTCGCTATAATGATGTAAGAAATTGATTTTAAATTTGTACAGGATCCTAGATCTTTGAAGAAGTTAATATATATATATATCTATCTATATAAGTAATTACATATGAAATTTTATGAAAGAAAAGCCAGGCTAGAAAAATGTGTAATATGATTGCTGTGCTTTATTTTGCCACCCAGAGATGACTCTAAGATATAAATTTATGTGTCAGATAAGAAACAAGTATTCTGTTTTATATGCCAGTGCCTGTCAAATTACTGTAATCTTTTGAGAAAAAGAAATGGATTTAACTAAGCATATTTTCAGTCTTACATGCATGTACACACAATCACTCACTTTACTCATTGCAAACACACGCAAGCAAACACATACTTGCTATTACATAAGTACTTATTGATTCACTCATATAGTTGTGTGTGTGTGTGTGTGTGTGTGTAATAGATTATTCATGGATACCAAGGCAATTGATAAGATTTGGACATACTACCTTTCATGAAAACTTGTTATTCAGGCTTTAAAATGAGGATGAAAGATGGGCAATTATTAAGAAAAATAAAAATTAGTGTATTGTTAATTCAACACTTCATTGTATAGTAGTAGATATGTTATGTATTATAGAAATGTCAGGGTTAAGAAAAAAGTCTTCAAAATTATTTACTTTGGTATGTATGTATGTCTTCTGTCTGCATGATACTAAAAGATTGAATATATGTATATGAACAAATATATATTTCATTATTTAGTTCCAAGAGTCAAAAAAATGTATTTCGCTATTAGTTTATCTTCTTGATTTAAGTGACAAATGTTTGCATAAATTTGAAAAAGACATTTTTAGAATTTCACACCCTGTTTGGAGTAAGAAAATCAGCAGTTGTGCAGTTTTTAGTAAATAGCCATGTTTTTATGTTTATATAAAATTGCAATAAATATGAAGAACAGGACCTTTTTAACTTTCTCTAATTTGGAAATACATTTTCCTTTTTAGTGCACCATGATGAAAACCTTCCTCTGATAAATCTTTGGGGTCAGTTTAATAGTAAGAATTGTAATGCTGCTTCCTCCGGAAGAAAAAGTTCATGGAAAACTTGGAGTTGCAGATTATACCACAACCTTGTGTCATATCTCAGAGGCTAATGCCAAGCAATCCGAAGTTATTGGATTCTTCACTTATTCAGGACAGGGATTGTAGTGTCTGTTACTCACAGCTCAGGGCAGCATAGTCATTGTATGGATATTGCAGTCTTGTTTATTTACAATATGAATTTTCCTTAGACTCAGAGGTTGTTTGGTTGCAATAAAGCACCCCTTGTGACTGAAAGGAATGTGTGAGGGAGTGAAAGAGTGAGTGATTAAATGAGTGAGTGTGTGAGTAAGTAAATAAGAAAGTGAGTGAATAAAGGGTGTGTATAATTGGATGTGTGCATGCAATTATGGTGGCATGCTTGTGTGTGTTTAATAGTTTATGTATAGTAACGCATATATCTGTCTTTCTAATGTTCCCATCCATTCATATATGAACAATAATCCTGTTCATTGATATAGAATCAGATTGCCGCCTCATGTGCCGCCTACTTAACCAGCCACTGAAACAGGTAATGAGATTAAAGCAAAACGTCTGGTCTGCTCTTCTCTTCATTCCCTGCACAGGAGCCTGCAGGCAATACTCATTTGTGTATCTGTGCTAAAGAAGTAAAATGCAAAACTCTTAATTATAAATTCTGTATGGTTTTACAACAGAACCAATATTTTGCTCAATCACTTGATTATACTATTTTTGTTCTAGTGACAGGAGTCAA
>NW_020870692.1:552326-572326 GCF_003789085.1 Penaeus vannamei
CATCCTTCTTGACTGGGATACAGGAGGCAGCGTATGGATGATTGTAAGATCTCGTAAAGGTTTTAAAAATGACTCCAGACATCCAGCTCAGATAACACTTCACCTGTCTGCTCATGCTGACCAGATAATTAACATGACTATTCCAAGCTCAGAAAGCGCGCTTATCGCGCGCTTTACTTCTCTCCGTCGCACCTTCCTTGTAGTACTCACACTATGCGTGGGGCGAGTTCTATCTAACCAACCACCTACACGTGATCGGCGGATACAGTTCTCTCTCCCATACGTGGCTGTCTTACGCACCCTGTTGCCATACATATGATAAGGGTCTAAGCCCTTAGCATTTATTGAGAAAGTATATCACAGCAACAAAATACGGTTTCATTTGACCGCGAATATTTGACTTCACATAGCATTTTCCCTATTTCTCATCATGTCCTCAAGGTAAATGTAATAGTTATGTTTTGTTTGCAATTGATAGATTCCTTTGAAACAATAAAAGCTTGATGAAAAAAACCATGGTCACAAAAGAAATCTTGCAAGTCATTTCCAAAATTAAAATATATGACATACATGGCAGAGACTACATGTAAAGCAAGTACTTCTTTGTATGTTAGTGTTCTTTCAATGAACATAGATGAGCCATTATACAACTCTTGAAATGGATAGCAGTTGAGATGCTTGGGGGGCTCTGCCCCTAAAAACATTGTTTTCCCCTCGTATGCATGGCAAGATAGAGCTGAAACTTGAGTCAGTAACCGAGTGAACTTGGGCTTGTAAATAGCACTGCTGCCCGTCTTTTTCTTTTATTTGTGGCGTTACCATTCGTATTTGCAAATTATCATTTTGTATCGAATCCTGTAACTTTTTGTCCTCAAGAAGAATATCTAGCCTAGTGCTAGATTAATCATGAAAATTAACCATTTCTTATACTAATGACAGCAACTTTTCGCCCTCTATAACAGTAGTGTCAATCTCAAAACCCTTCAAGGGATAATTTTAACTTCAGCTACCATTATGGAGGCCAACAAAGGCCTATGCCTGGCTTCTCAGGAGTGTATTAAAATTTATGTAATATTACACACCTGTATGTAAAATTTATTCTATTTTTGACATTTTAACAATATATTTACTACTCATATATTGTTGCATTTTAGAGCAGTTTTAAATCAATATCTAAATATAAAAGATCTGCTTTGTCTTGACATCCTATATATATCACCATTATGAATTAGAAGTTGGTCTCTTAAATGTATATCACTTTCCTTCATAATGATCATAAGGCCATTTATGACCATATCATGGGCCACATTTGGCCCGTGTGTCATGAGTTTGAGACCCTAGGCGTATGTCATGATCTAAAAAGACAAAGAACTGGCTTAATTTATCGTGTAAAATGGCTGATGGTAAGACTGAAATAGCAAATGTGTCATGGCCCACATAGAAGAGCATGGCAGGCCACATGTGACCCACCTGTTTGACGACCCTGCTATACAAGAATATCATCTTCACTTTGCTTTAGCGAACTGCATCCATACAATAAAGCTTAACCAAACCATTTTTGCATATATAGTTATAATATCTTAACCAGTCATTATCAATATTTTATATTTACAATATAGCTTTAATATATTTTTTTCATTTCAATTTTCATCTCAATACATAAAGATACATATCAATTAACTGTTCATTCTAATAATATGTCAAGCAATATATTTCATTATATAAACAAATCTTACAAATTAGAAATACACATGCACAACCATCAATAAATAAATTTGAGTTCTGTTATCACAATACTCGTTGTGCCTTTTGGAAGCAAAGTTTGTTAACAGTTATTTGTGCATCTGAATTCTTTTCCAATTTTCCAATGAACAGAACACTGAACAAGCACTACAATCTCAGAGAAAACTCAAAGTTGAGTGTAGTACAATAATTATGCAACTTCACGTAACTCGAGGAAATTGGAGCCTGCTAGTTAGGTACATTCATAGTTAGAAGGGACTATTGCTATGACAGCCACCCCCTGGATTGGTGTCCTGCGCATGCGTGATGAAAAAAATAAGATGGCGGCATCTTGATGCAAGAAAATGAGAGCATGCACAATTAGATCAAATTTACTTAGTACTTATCACCCAGAAATGATGTTTTTATGTGCATAGGCATGTGTGTGCTGTACACCTAACCACTCATAGTTTATACAACAATCTTTTTGTGCCTTCACTGAAACAAGTCAAATTTTCCATGACTGAACCTTGGATCAGGGTTTTCCTAAATTAAGCTTTTTTAATCCCTTGAGATACATTTCTTGGCTCACTTTCTAAAATGAGTTTTGGGGGATTGCACTCATATCCCCATTACCCAAACCACCAGTTCCCTGCTGGTTCCCTTAACCCATTGGCGGCGGTATTTTGTAGTAGGGCGCATAGTTCCTTTATTTATTTATTTTTGACTCAGGCGTTGGATGGGACCACACTGGAAAGTGCACGCCATGGCAGTGCTGCTTTCCCTCTTTCACGCATATGTGTTTGTTTATGTATATCTGAGAAAATATGTTTGCAAAAGTCTACAAAATCCCTTGCAAATACATGGAAGCACGCAAACACACGTAAATGCGCTTAGAAAGAGTGGAGGGCCTGGATTCAGCACAAGTCAAAGGTGTTCAACTCCTTTGGCAGGAAACAGCCCATCGTCCGCTCAGGCCCAGGGTGGCTGGCCTGTGCCCTGGAGGGCCATTAGGCAGACACCGGCTTGGCGGCTGATATCCCCAGGCCTGCTTAGCTCCCAGGCCGCGTGGCCATCCGTTGCTCGAAGGGATCAAATGTCAATTGCACTGTGCATCATATGATGCCTTCCATAGCCTATGGGTTAAGATTACTGGCTGGTATTTGGCTTGTGGATATCTGTACGTATTTTGAATTTTGGCATTTGGGTTAATGTTACCGAGAGCGTCGCACAGAGATAGAGGGAAATGGACACATTCCTCATACAATAAAATAGAAGATAGTAGTTTGTTGGCCTTCATTTGAATGTGATGCTTGAAGACTACTGTATCACTTAATGAAGTTCTAATCTAAATAACTAATTCCGTATCCTGATTTAAGCACATTTAGTAATAAGAGGTCAATCAGTATCAGGAATATGGTTTAGGTTATAACGATTGAATATATTTTTTTTTCTTGAAGCAATATTTGCATTTGGATGTTGCACATTCAAGATAAATATATATGTGTAGAAAGCTACACACTCTTATACTTGTAAACAATCCCTTTGACAACATTTTTTTCGAGAAATAACACAAATACACATCCTTATCTCAAGGGAGTATAGCGGTTTTCACAAACACTGTTCTTCTTATAATATGATTCCACACAAAGCTATATCATTGTAGACATTACAATTGTCTAAATAATGTAAATTTACCGAACTAGCTTCATGATGGCGGATGATTAAATTTGAGTTTCTGAGTAGGGTTTCGAAGATTGTTGCCGCCGGGACGCCAAACGTTCGCCACAGAAACACGGATTCTGCCATAAAATCTGCAGTACACAGAAAATAAATACCATTAATATATACATTCTCTTTTAAAATATATTGTTTTTATGGTATTTTTATTTCTATTCAGAAAAAAATAATAAACCTGTTTATAAGTTATGCCCAATTAAGTTTATAGTGGAAACTATCAAAACAAAATTACGAGGTATTTGAGAGAGAGAGAGAGAGAGAGAGAGAGAGAGAGAGAGAGAGAGAGAGAGAGAGAGAGAGAGAGAGAGAGAGAGAGAGAGAGAGAGAGAGAGAGAGAGAGAGAGAGAGAGAGAGAGAGAGAGAGAGAGAGAGGAGAGAGAGAGAGAGAGAGAGAGAGAGAGAGAGAGGAGAGAGAGAGAGAGAGAGAGAGAGAGAGAGAGAGAGAGAGAGAGAGAGAGAGAAGAGAGAGAGAGAGGAGAGAGAGAGAGAAGAGAGAGAGAGAGGGAGAGGAGGAAGAGAGAGAGAGAGAGAGAGAGAGAGAGAGAGAGAGAGAGAGAGAGAGAGAGAGAGAGAGAGAGAGAGAGAGAGAGAGAGAGGAGGGGGGGGGGAGAGAGAGAGAGAAGAGAGAGAGAGAGAGAGAGAGAAGAGAGAGAGAGAGAGAGAGAGAGAGAGAGAGAGAGAGAGAGAGAGAGAGAGAGAGAGAGAGAGAGAGAGGAGAGAGAGAGAGAGAGAGAGAGAGAGAGGAGAGAGAGAGAGAGAGAGAGAGAGAGAGAAAGAGGGGGGAGGAGAGAGAAGGGGAGGAGAGAGAGAGAGAGAGAGAGAGAGAGAGAGAGAGGAGAGAGAAGAGAGAGAGAGAGAGAGAGAGAGAGAGAGAGAGAGAGAGAGAGAGGGGGAGGAGAGAAGAGAGAGAGGAGAGAGAGAGAGAGAGAGAGAGAGAGAGAGAGAGAGAGAGAGAGAGAGAGAGAGAGAGAGAGAGAGAGAGAGAGAGAGAGAGAGGGGCAAATAAGAGGAGAGAAAGAGAGAGAGAGAGAGAGAGAGAGAGAGAGAGAGAGAGAGAGAGAAGAGAGAGAGAGAGAGAGAGAGAGAGAGAGAGAGAGAGAGAGAGGAGAAGAGAGAGAGAGAGAGAGAGAGAGAGAGAGGAGAGAGAGAGAGAGAGAGAGAGAGAGAGGAGAGAGAGAGAGAGAGAGAGAGAGAGAGAGAGGGACGGGAGAGAGAGAGAGAGAGAGAGAGAGAGAGAGAGAGAGAGGGAGAGAGAGGAGGGAGGGGGAGAGGGAGGGAAAGAGAGAGAGAGGGGGAGGAGGAGAGGGAGATGAGGAGGAGAGGAGAGAGGAGAGAGGAGAGAGAGAGGAGAGAGGAGGAGAGAGAGAGAGAGAGAGAGGAGAGAGAGGAGAGAGAGAGAGAGAGAGAGAGAGAGAGAGAGAGAGAGGAGACGGAGAGAGACGAGAGAGGAGGAGAGAGAGAGAGAGAGAGAGAAATTTTCTCAGAAAGATGGAAACAAGGTTCAGTGCATAATTTAGTAATAATAGCTTAATGCAGCCATTACATGCCATGAAATTGGAGACTTCTTTTTGTCAGCTGCTAGATACTAGGTATTTCTTCTTCTTTCTTGTTACAGGGTTTAGACTAAGTTGTCTATATCCCCTACTAGGTATTTACTTTTATATGCTGCTATAACCTTTCTAAGATCTGACCCTGAAGTTGTCTTGCGCCCCCAGACCTTGCACCGGTCCTTCCTCTTTTAGTGATCCTGGAGGTGGTCCATATGTGTTATTTTTGTTTGAAAACAAATACTACAGTGAATCATTATTACGTGGCCTCTATTGATTTACTAAAATAGATAATTCAGCAATATCCAGAAAATCAGAGGTGCGGCCGACCAATCCAAGTATAAGATATGAATTAGACAAGCTATGCAAACCCCAAAAAGAATAATAGTAGGCAAAGTTTTAGAAGATATTACATAAACAAAGAAACAATTGATGGGGCACTACCAAATGGCTTTGATCCTCTTCCATTATAACTACAACTATAACTATATATATATATATATATATATATATATATATATATGTGTGTGTGTGTGTGTGTGTGTGTGTGTGTGTGTGTGTGTGTGTGTGTGTGTGTGTGTGTGTACGTGTGTGTGTGCACATTACACACACACGCGCGCGCGCGCGCGCGCATATGTGTATAGAGCATCCCGTATTCGGCCCATCAAAAACACACGAAAATGAAAAGATGAGGCGAACGAATTGTAGAGGTAGAACAGGATACGTTTACACCTCTCTTATTCACAACCTCTTAGTCATCATTTGCAAAGCAGCAAAAACAACGAAAATGCTGAACGTGGCGTAAATAAAATGCCGCCTGGCCCTTTCTTATATGCGTGCATCACTCTGTCAGGGGAACGAGTAGAAAGCCAACCTTTTACATTAGTGTTAGGGACCTATATATAGAACAAACTGTAATGGATAGTAGAATAAAATGCATGATTGATAAATATAGATGCCAATAACCATTGAATAATAAAACTATTTTCAACATGCTTAGCGCTAACCCGACAGTTATTGTTTAGTAAAACCAGCCGCAGGCTAGCAACATGCCCTACCTAGCGGCACGAGGGGCAGGCAGCACGCTGCGACGTCGAGCTAAGCACGTCAGTGTTTGATTATTCTTGCGTTAAATTCAATATTGGGACTAGCAAAACTTGCTGCCACCCATTAAAACGCTAAATCTAATAGACCGGGGCGGGAAAAAAAAAAACTGAAGCGCGAGGCTGAATATGATATTTAAATTGTGGTGTGTGTGCATAATATATATAATATATATATATATATATATATAATATATATTATGTATGTAGATATACACACACACACAGATATTATATATTATATATATATATATATATATATATATATATATATATATATATATATGCGCTGTGTGTGTGTGTGTATATGCATGTCTTATTACACACACACACACACACACACACACCAGCACACACATATATATAGTATATATATTATATATATATCTATATATCATGCTATATATGCTATAACTATAAGGGCATCGCCGGTGAGAACCAGCTCTCACTCGTCAGTTGGAGAGGGGTCAAGAAGCAGACAGACAGAGATCCTCGTCACGTTCTTGCTGCGACAGAAAACTAATCCAGCACTGTCAGGCATCCTATCGTTTTTCTATCTACTTGTGTGTTTATTTCTAAGTAATAAAGATAAAACCGGAGAAGAGGGAGAGAGAGAGACGAGAGAGAGAGAGAGAGCAGAGGAAGGAGAGGAGAAGGAAGAGGAGAAGAGGAGAGAGAGAGAGAGAGTGAGGAGAGGAGGAGAGAGAGTAAGGAGAGAGAGAATAGGAAAGGGGAATAGGAGAAGAGAGAGAGAGAACAGACACACACACACACACACACATACACAGGAGAGGAGAGAGAGTAGAGAAGATATGAGGGAAGAGAGATGAGAGAGAGAGAAGAGGAGAGAGAAGAGAAGGAGAGAGAGAGAGAGACAGAAGAGAGGAGGAAGGGAGGATGAGAGAGAGGAGAGAGGAGAAGAGAGGAGAGAAAGAGAGGAGGAGAAGAGGAGAGAGAGAGGAGGAGGAGGAGAGAAGGAGACGAGAGAGAGAATTGAGAGGAGAGAGATGATTTGAGAGAGAGAGGAGAGATAGAGAGAGAGGATGAGAATTGGAGAGGATAGAAGACGAGGAGGAGAGAGAGAGAGAGAATTGGAGGCGAGAGATGACGAGAGACTGGAGAGAGAGACTGAGACGAGAGAAGAGAGAGAGAGAGAGAGAGAGAGAGAGAGAGAGAGAGAGAGAGAAGAGAGACGAAGAGAAGAGGAGGGAGAGAGACGTATCGGAGAGGAGAAGGTGGACGAGAGGAGAGGGAGAGAGAGAGAGAGAGGAGAAGAGTGGAGAGAGAGAGCGAGAAAGAGATGAGAGAGACGAGGCAGAGAGAGAGGAGAGCGGGAGATGAGAGAGAGAGAGAGAAGAGAGAGGAGCAGAGAGAGAATAAGAATATATAGTACGTTTCTTCTTTGTTGTTATAGTGATTTAGACTATTTTATACGATACGATAAATTTTCTCGATCTCCATTCTTGTTTACCTTCGTCCGAAAGCGATGCGTTGCTGTTTAGGTATTTAACATCAATATGCCTGATCAAAAATTATATATTAGCGTGAAATAAGATAATAAATTGAATTTAATATTATTTTATGATAATTCCTTCTTTATCGTCTTCTGTCCTTCCTCTGCAGTATTCTATTTTACTGGTCGTATTTAGTTTGAGTCATCGATTGAGACGAATAGTGCTATCCAGAAGGGCCACAACAAACACTCCAAGTTTCTGAGGTAAAAGGCCAAAATGGGGAAACGACAGCATCAGAAAGATAAAATGTGAGTATTTTTGCATGGAATGGTAAATGTACATTTCGTGTATCTGGTGTAATCGTTGTAATATGTTTTTATTAGTGAATTAAGCACTGAACCTTGTTTCCATCTTTCAGAGAAATTTCTCTCTCTCTCTCTCTCTCTCTCTCTCTCTCTCTCTCTCTCTCTCTCTCTCTCTCTCTCTCTCTCTCTCGTCTCTCTCTCTCTCTCTCTCTCTCTCTCTCTCTCTCTCTCTCTCTCTCTCTCTCTCTCTCTCTCTCTCTCTCTCTCTCTCTCTCTCTCTCTCTCTCTCTCTCTCTCTCTCTCTCTCTCTCTCTCTCTCTCATCTCTCTCTCTCTCTCTCTCTCTCTCTCTCTCTCTCTGCTCATATATATATATATATATATATATATATATATACGGTGAGGGCAGGATAACTATCAGGGATATTGCGGGCTAAAAGCGAAGGACTAATCTTTATGCTAGGGAAACTTGAACATGCTATTTAGTAAATTGACAGCGGATAACAATCAGAGTTAAAAAAGTGTATGGAAAGATTACCTTGATGTAAGCTATGACACTTTTAATCATGGCATAAGGTGCTAAAATAAAAAATAAAGGAGATACATGATAGAGAAGAGAAGATCGACCCATCTTTTTCTAAGTTCTTCACCTAAGGCAGTGCTGAAGGGCATGCCCAGTCGCAACAATTTAGATTGTTAAATAAAGTCTGTGTCGTGGAGTTGGGGACATAAGGCATTTTAAGCAAGGTTTTGCTCTGGATAAGAATTCTTGCTTTAAGGCCAAGAACTGCACCGTTCACTGCTTAAAACGGCTGCTAGAGTCTGAGCAGTAATACTAATCCACACGAATGTCAAGTGAAAAACTCTTCACTTAAACTCTCAAGTATCTTCAGTAATAAACGTTTTAATTAAATAAATCTACCCAAACATCTTTACAAAGCAAAATATATTCACCTATATGCATATACAGTGCCTCTAAAACAGTGACACACACGTCGGACTGGCAGCTCTTACACTCTGACTTACTATCAAAACAAATGAACATCACTGAATTAAGATATAAGCCTACCCATTTCCATATATACAATTTTATGAAGATGAAAATGATAGTCAGTGAATGTAATATCAACAGAAGAATGTAATTAGAATTTTTCCAATTGAAATATTCTCTATTTCATTGAATAGTAGGTATATTCTCAATTTAGAGAGACAAGGAGTTTAAAAGTAAGAGATAAATTGTTTGTCTTATAATGATTAGTGATTTATGAGAAAAAAATGTTTTCATTTTCATAATCTCCATTATTTCCTTTTGTTTTCTGTTAATTTCAATTTCTTTGAATATGAAATGGAAATTACAGAAACAAAACCATAAAAAATAGTTTCTCTGATGAAATATGGCTAGAGTTCCGCTTGCAAAGTCATGTTTTTTTTGGTATATGTGTTCTTTTCAAGATGGGAATTTTATTTATCTTTAGTTTAGATTGTGCATTTGGATTACACATGCTGATTCCAGGTTTGAATTGATGATTTCAGTTTAAAAAGAGGCTGGCAAACTGTAATATGGAAAGTTTCTTTTATTAAAAACAAATGCATTTTGAATTTTCCAGGTACCTGACCTCCACAGAGTGGTCAACACTCTATGGAGGTTACAAAAAATCATCACACACTGGAGCCCGAGCAGAATTCAGACGATTGCCACTCACGCATTGTACTCTCTCGCTGATGCCCTTCAACCACCCGTACATTGATCCGAAGGGAAATGTTTTTGATCTTGAGGCAATCCTTCCTTTTCTTAAGAGATTCAAAGTGAATCCAGTCACTGGAGAGGTAGTAATTTTTTTTTTTCCCTACACCATAGGAATGAAATATATATCATAATATTGATTAATTCTTGGTGGTAAGATGTTTTGATAATGGATGTATATTCTGTATTACTATACTTCTGATGTTAGATCTATTTTTCTCTTGTTTTTTTTTCTTACTTTATGCCATTAATGTAATCACAGAATAATTATGTAATTTACGATAATTTCTTTGCAGCCATTGAACGAAAAGGACCTGATAAAAGTTACCTTTCACCGAGCAAGTACCGGAGAATACCACTGCCCTGTATTGTACAAGCCCCTTACCAACACCTCTCATGTGGTTGCAGTCAAGACAACTGGCAATGTCTTCTGCTATGAAGTAAATATTTTATATTTTTCATTCTTTTTCATTTGATATTATATTTAGATAACATTAGAAGTGATTGCAGGTGTGGTTTATGATTGTATGATGAATAATCTGCAAAAATTAAATAAATGAATTAAATGATTTAAAATAAAGAATGGCATTTAATAGCGTTGTGAATATGTATGATAAGCACTTTTTGGGTCTACAAAACTTACTCTATTTTTAAAGCACATGTATTGGTAGATGTTAAAAAGTTCAGAATTTTATTTACATATATTTATCTGTCTTTTAGGCCATAGAGCAGCTGAATATTAAAGTCAATAATTGGAGGGAGCTCCTCACAGACAAGCCCTTCACCCGAAATGACTTGATTATTATTCAGGATTCACAAGACCTGACCAAGTTCAACATCAGCAAATTTCATCATGTCATAAAGAACCTGAAAGTAGAGGATGAGGGTGAGTGAGTTGTACATTTGTTTTTCCTCTTTGGTGTTTTCATAAAAAAGTTGGAAGAAATGGCTTTCAGAACTGAATTAGTAAAAAGAAGGATTATATATAATTGTATCATCTGTATATTTTTACAAAAATTCTGACTTTGTATATGGTTTTCTTCTATAGAGACTGTTAAAGCTCGTTCAGATGCATCCATGAGACTGAAGAATGTTTCACGAGATACTCAGCAGATTCTGGAAGAGTTCAACAAAACATACAAAGATGATGGCCCAAAGGAGGAAGCAGGAGAACGAGTAGCAGACAAGTTTAATGCGGTATGACATTTCTCATACTTAGATTGAGTTCTGTTTTGCTTTACAAGATTTGTGTTTTGCTTTTACTGTAGTAAATTTGATTTACTGTGGATCTTCAGTTTTCTCTTCAGAAACTACAATTTTGTTTAGCTATATAGAAAGGATATGCTGATGTTTGACAAAGATATGATGACGTATTTTTCTCTGTTCCTTTTACAAAATTTATTTTTCTGCTTATAGTAAATTAGATTAGATCTTTTTATATATTTTAGCTATACAGAAATGATAAGCTTATATTTTGTATATTAGATGCACCAGACAAGTGTGTATAAACTAGTGGATAATATATTTCTGTAAAAGAAAACTTCCATAATATTATGATCATAGCTAATTTCATAAAAGATAATTGAAAATGAGGAATTTGTTTTCACCAAAGGCACATTATTCAACTGGGAAAGTAGCAGCCAGCTTTACCTCAACATCAGTGGACGTGGAAACAAAACAAGAAGCAGCAGTACTAGAAGACGATGTAGTCAGATATCAGAGGGTTAAAAAGAGAGGTATATGATATAATGCCGTAATATGCATATAATTATTACCCTTTGTAAGAGTCATGATATAGTTTGTTTTTATGGCAAAATCTTGAAGTCTGTTTTATGGTCTTGCAGGTTATGTTTCTCTTAAGACAAATTTGGGTACGTTGAACCTGGAAGTGTACTGTGACACTGTTCCAAAAGCCTCAGAGAACTTCGTAAGGTTATGTGATCGTGGATATTACAAGGGAACAAAGTTCCATAGATCAATCAGACATTTCATGGTAAGTTTCCTTATTATGGTAGTCAAGAATTAAATTTGCTTATTCATATAGGAAGTACAATGTGAAAATATGTAAATTTCATGTATATTTCTTAAAACTGTGTTGACATGAACTTTTGCTTTAACATATATTTTACTTTTTCTCAAATATGAATTCCATTTCAGTGCATAAGAGCATCATCATGGCCTTAACCAAACTGAGGAGTTAACTTTCCTAGAATCTTTCCATAATTTACTCTGTTTCCAAACCAGTGCAATTCTTCCTAACTATCCTAACTAATTAAAACCTATTTCTGGACTAGTGCTACAAAACTCTGGTGGAACTACTGAACCTGATATACTTTGATTAAATGTTTTCAGTAGACATACACCATAATTTAGTGTAATCCTCTCATGAGAAGAAGCCTTACAGCTTTGCATTATATACAGATACAAGGAGGAGATCCAGAAGGTACAGGCAAAGGTGGAGACTCCATTTGGGGAAAACCATTCAAGGATGAATTTCGACCCAACTTGTCCCATAAGGGGCGGGGAGTGCTCTCTATGGCCAATTCAGGACCTGACACCAACAAAAGCCAATTGCAAGTATAATTTCAATATCTAGTTGGATATTGTAAGCAGTTGTATGTGTCAGCCTACTTCTTTTGCTTCTACTTCTGCTCTTTTTCTTCTTCCACTTCTTTTTCTTCTTCTACTGCTTGTTGTTACATACTGGTATTGCCTTTGCATATTACAAATAAGCTTTGTCTTTCAACAGTTTGCTCAAAAATTCTAAACTTCTTTATTGCAATTTTTGTTTGGAGTTTGGTATCAGAACAGAATCATCAGAAAATCTCAGATGTATGATTAGTCCACAGACTAGTGGATTTTTTTTTATTTCCCACATATTGTTGTTGCTATATGGATTAGATAAATCCAACGAAAAATGTGCATCCTTGTCAAAACTCATATATATTTTCCTATATTGACATCAACTCAAATAGCTTTTAGGTTTCAAAAGTGATACTAGTAGATTTCTGTGAATTTTCTATATGTACAACTAAATATATGATGAAATGCATTTAAGCTTGCAAATATGGAAATTTGAATGGTACAAATCTGATGTACTAGCTAAATTAACACAAAGATTTCAATGTACCAATTATTTGCTTTACAGCTTTATTACATATAGATCCTGTACCCATCTTGATGGTAAACACAGCATATTTGGGCGAGTAGTGGGTGGCCTTTCAACATTGTCTGCAATGGAAGCTATAGAGACAGACAACAAGGATATTCCAATTGAGGACATTATCATTCAGGACACCACAGTATTTGTTGACCCCTTCAAGGAAGCAGATGTGGAGGTTTGTATATAACTTGTTTTTTTTCTTAATGGAAATCTCATATGGATGATTTTTTATCCTTAACCCATTAAAGCTAGGTGCATCCAGTGATTTGTTATGAGTTATAAAATAAGGCTATTAGGATCTGCTGATGAGGCATGAGCAGTTGCCAGCTGAGATATTCTGACTAATTCAGTCAGACACCACATATGGCCACTATTTGTTGCTACATATTCCATTTTTTTCCTTGTTACTTAAAATGAGGGATTTTGGTGTCAAAATATTGGGAATAAGTTGCACAATAATAATTTTTCATCTCTCAAGGATATGCCAATTTACATCTGAAGTCAAAATGAAATATAGTGAAAAGAGTCAAATTGTTTTTGCAGTTTTCAAAATCTATATGAATTTTCCACTATGGTACTTATTTTCTTGGCACACCATAAACTCGTGTAGGTAGTTTTTTTAGCTGGATTAGTATTCAATGTTCTTATTTTTCCGGTCCAAATCTTGGAATGGCTCCTTTCTAATTAAAGTAATATAACACTTTTAAAAACATCAATATTTCTGAATGCCATAGCATTCTACTGTGTTGATACAGGCATACCCACTGTAAACAAAGTCAGTAAACCTAGTTTGTGTATATTGTTTTTCTACTAGATACATTTCTGCTTTTGAATGATCCATGTCCCTTAATGATAATAATGATAACCATTTTCATGTGGAAATCCTTTATCTGAATGTAAATGTTATTAAGCAAGAGGGAATATTTAATGAATCATTGGTCATGTCTGGCTTGCCCATAATTGCAGATATGCGTAAATGAATGCAATATTTAGGGCATATATAATTTAACAGAAGCTGCTGTCTGTGTATCTTGTCCTTTTTATTACAGTTTTCCAGCAGATCACAGATTTTTTTTATGTGAATATCTTGGTGTCCAAGTTGTATCCTGGATATTATATGGTATATTCACATTTTCTATTGCACTGATAAAATCCAGTTTTTATGTGTTGACGTAACCAAAAGTTTTATATAGTTGGGTGGTGTACATTCACTGACCTGAATTGTTGCATGCAGCTTGCAGAAGAGAGGCGACTTGAAATGGAGAAAAGAAAGGCAGAAGAAGATGAGCTGAAGAACAGAAAAAAGCCAAAGGTAGTGGATGACCAGTTCAAGATGTTTCGGTCTGGTGTTGGCAAGTTCCTTGACCTAGGAAAGTCATCAGTTTCGTAAGTACATTTAGTAATGTCTTTTTTAATCCTTGAATATTTTGATGTACAGACTTTTATTTTACCTAATCTAGTTTTGTCTCATTAACAAATATTCAAATGCTTACCTTAAAAATAATTTAATTACTGTAACTTACATCAATAGTTTGTTGTTTTAATTCTGTACAAAATGTGTATCAAAAGCATTTCTTCCCTCAGAAAAGAAGACCTTCAAACAGCAGCACAGCAGAAGAAAAAGAAGGATGCAACATATGGCTTTAAGGACTTCAGTATTTTTTAGGAATAAATATTCAAAACTGAATTTTATGAGAATGGCTTTCTAATACAAACTTTCTCAGAAGTTAGATTTTGGTATGTCTCTTATTTTGTTCATGCAATATTGTAAGATTGTGGGTGGTATTTGTACCAGTAACCCTTATATTTAGAGAGAATTGTACTTTTTGAATATAAACTATATATTTATGGCTTGTGTATTGTTTTCTTAATATTGTAAGATTTTTCTATTATATTTAGAGAGAATTGTACTTTTTATATGATATTCTATGACCTATTGTTTTTTTGTTTTATTTTAAACCATTTGCAAAAGTGAGTATAAAAAGCAAATAATTAGTTTCCCCTTTATAAATTTCTGATTGTCCAAGCCAAAATTACACCCAAGTGTTAGAGTGTGCATGCTCTGTCCAGTAGTGGATCCAGTAGTTCACAGGTAACTTTTATCAGTGTTAATTCAAAGATCATTTGCCTTATTACTCATGTAAATTTGTCTCTGTGTACCATATTTCTAGTTAAGAATATGCTAAGAAAGCTTGACATGCATTACAATATAAGATTAATGTATCATCTTTCTGCAAGTGTCTAGATATTGAGGATTTCTGGCTCTTGGTATCAGTGCTCCTACTTACATCACTATTAGCATCACTGGTACAGCAATACAGGTAATACAGCCAGGCACACTGACACATCGTAGCTAGCCTTTGTTGGACGATCATCCAGAAAGGTTGGGTTTAGTGGAGCATATAGTTCTGTGGTACAAATCATTGACTGGTTGGGACTACCCTCTTGATCCTCTTCAAAACCATTAGACCATCCAGCAACCAGTTTAATGTTTCAGTGGATAGACTTAGGGAGGAGAAGTATACTTGGGGGTTTGTAGTGGCTGTCTCAGATTGTTTCACAACACTCAATAACCTTAGAGATCCTATAGGACTGCAATACACTTTTAGATGTGAAGCATCTGTTGCAGTTTAGCAGTTTATTGGTGGAGGTGCTAGAGGCCACAGATACATGTAGCACAGAGCGACTGGCTGGTGCATCAATACCTGACATATAGGTTACAGACTGCTGTAGAAGGACAAAGTACAACATATCAGGAATCTTGTTCAGGAAGTCTGAGTCTTAGAAGGTTGTCTTAGAAGACAACCCTCATCCTTTTTACCAAGCCCAGAGATAGCTAGACTTGGAGACTTCTTAGATGACTGCAGTTTTCCTACTAGATGGGCAGATCTCATATCACACTAAAGTGCAAAAACATTATGCTGAATATTTTAAGCAACTGTTTCAGGTTCAGCCACAAACAGCATGACGTAAATGGTGGTATGATTCCAGTGCCAGATACCCTGTCAGTAAGGAAATGACATTAGTTCAAGAGACGATCTTGAAGCTAAAGGATGGTAAAGCACAAATTATTTGCAGCATCCCTGCTAAAGCCTGACAGTGCACTATTGGCTAATGGATTACATACCATGGTCTGGTACTATTCCCACTGAACTCTGGAAGGATTGCTTAAAATCCCAGGCAATGTGCTTGCTTGTATTTTTTTAGGAATATCAGATACATCTAATGCGACTAGAGACTGGAGCAATTTGGAGTCACTCCTGGCAAATCCACAATAGCCCCTATGCTTGTAGAGCGTTGTTTTAAATTCGTTTATGGGCTGCTTGGAGCCTTCACTGAAGAAGGCATTGGACTCAGTGCATTGTGAATCATTCTAAGAGATCCTTAGACTTTCAGAAAAATTGACAAAATAAGCTAATATACTGGCATTAAAACCGGTGTAAAATATGTTGGGAACATGCCTGGCTTCTTTACACTGAATTCAGGATTGAAGCGAAATAAAACGTCAGATTATAGGGCACAGTTGGCAGGACAACGTGACCAAACAGCGGCAGCACCGTGAGACCAGTGCAGAACCGACTTTTCCACAGTCTGGAACCGCCAACTCACTTTTTCGACATTTGGTCTCAGCGGCAGCACCATGTGACCCAGTATAGAACCTATCCTTCCAAAGTCTGGAACCGCCAACTCATTTGGCTCGATTCCCATTGGATGATTCTTTCCACTAGGTTATCACCTGGCAAATCGACCCAATCTGCCATGAGTAGAGATAAGTCATGAATCTACATGACATCTTGTGAAGGATTCATGTAAACGGCGGGGAATTCGGCAATGCGTTCTCCTTGGCATTTGGCTCATCAATAGATTGAATGTTTCTTGTCAGTTTATATTTTTCCCTAGTTAGGGAAGAAAGCTAAACCAACAAATGTAGAATATTCGTGGAGTTCATTTTAGTCCTAATGATTATCTTATTATGTAATGCAAGTACAATATATTCATCCTTTATTATTTAACCATCAGGAAGTAAATAGTATTGGTTCCTATTGTTACTGAATCATTTGCCGCTATGAGAATGTGTCGGTTTGCTGTTTTTATTGCTATTTTTATTCATGTATTTTGTTACTATGAGAATGTATTGGTTGATATTGTTATTCCATTTATTGTTACCAAGATAATGTATTGACTGATATTGCTATCCATTTATTTGTTACGAAGAGAATGTATTTAGGGCTTATTTCGGCAAAAAAAAAAAAAAAAAAAACAGGTGGCGCTATTCGACAGCAAGGAAAGATTAAAAATGTTAATGCGCCGTTTCCAAAGGTGTGCCTCCACCGCTATTCTTAAGAACTAACCAGTTAAGAAATCTCGTTAAAGTGTTGTACTTCTTTACATGATTAATCATCATTTTACTGTTATTACATAATGGAGAAGCAATGAATATAGGTTGTTATGTATTAACATCCAAGAATTACATGTCGGACGATAATAATTATTGAAATAAGTAGAAAACATGCACATGACAACTTTGGTTCCTACTTTTTCTTCTATCTGCCGCCCTGCAAACGGCTTACGTCTGATTGTTTTGAAAATATCTCTTTCTAAATCTATAATTATAATTGAAATTATATATTAATATACAAATTCATATTTTATAATCATGCATAAAGAAATTATTAAAAGAGCCATGTTTAATTTAACATAAATAACGAGTGTCGTGCGACAGGTCCTTGACGGGGGAAATAACGGCATTGATTGTCAGTTATTTGGAATACACTGTCTTATAAGGTGTAATATGTGCATACTTGCCATGCACATCCTCCAAATTTCTTTGAATTATGGCCAACAGAACAAGTTGGTGTACATTCAGGTATATGATACGTAGGCTGTATGGAACAGTCACAGAAAATTAATTCAGTGGGTAGACTATTCTATAAAGCAGAGGTCGGCAACCTATGGCACGAGTGCCAGACTTGGCACGCCATGTGATTCAGAGGAACAAAGAAAAAGTTAAACAGCAAAATAACATAGTGAGTATAAATCTAGAATTATAAAACATATCTATTTTTTGTTACAAAGAATAATACATGCTACAAAAATATTACATTTGTGTTGTGCATGTGTAGGAAAATACATCTGGGTATACAGTGCTGAAAAAAACTGGCACGCAAGGTTATGAATAAGAAGGCATTAATTATCAACTGGCACACTATGTTCAAAAGGTTGCCGAACCCTGCTATAAAGCATACAAGAAAATCTACGATTTCCAGACCAGTTCCTTAAATCTTTGTATAGTTATTGATATGATCATGACTAATAAAGAAAACATGATTATTCTTATGATAATAACGGTTCGGGGCATTTTATTGAATGATACTTATGAAGCAGCCGTTAGGTGATATGTTGCATAACCATTTAATACATTTCGTTATTTCAAAAGCTGAAGCCTTTGAAATAAGTAGTGTGTTAGTTTATTATGCACGTAAATTTCCCCACACCGTAACTAATTTCAAGGGTTTATGCTAGCCTCCTTTTCAAATAAAAAATAAGTCCTTAAATATGTACATAGGTATTAGTACTGTGAAGAAGACAAGAAATTATAATCCACTAACACACGCGTAGGTGAACATGGAGAAGAAGCAAAGATAGGGAACAGAATGGTGAGGGAAAGATAGTGGAAGCGGGCATCTAGACCCTAGCTAGATATCAGATCAATATATATATATATATATATATATATATATATATATATATATATATATATATATATATATATATATATATATATATGTGTGTGTGTGTGTGTGTGTGTGTGTGTTATATATATATATATATATATATATATATATATATATATATATATATATATATGTGTGTGTGTGTGTGTGTGTGTGTGTGTGTGTGTGTGTGTGTGTGTGTGTGTGTGTGTGTGTGTGTGTGTGTGTGTGTGTGTGTGTGTGTGTGTGTGTGTGTGTGTGTGTGTGTGTGTGTGTGTGTGTGTGTGTGTATATATATATTATATATATATATATATATATATATATATATATTATATATATATATATATTTAAATTGCCCGAAAACTTTTTGATGTATAGTTAAAAAACAGATTATTTTTTAACGAGCAAAGCGAGAAAATTCTAAAAAAAAAAAAAAAAAAAATGTACACAGGCATTCTGATTGTTTTCTTAACAGATGCACAGGAAAAAAATATAAGACCTACTTATCTTACGGTGGGGTCCCCCTGCTTTGGGTGTTTTTCTGCGTAAATTGACCATTTTTGAATAATTCTCTTACCCCCCCCCCACAAAAACAGGCATTTTAATGCCATTTCTGAATAGAACCATCTTCCATCAGCACATTTTTCGATTTCGACCTAGTTTTTGTGAACATTTTACGTAGACAACTTTTACAGCACCATAAAAAGGGGCTTTTTATATATATATATATATATATATATATATATATATATATATATATATATATATATATATATATATATATGTCACTTTTACAAGAAGCGCATGAAAACATTGCAAAACTTAATTGCATCATGCAATAGATCTACTATTCAGCTACAACATGAACCATAATACGTCTTTATATTCCATTAAATGTTGGTGGTGATCCGGATCATTTGGCAAATCTACCCCATTTTGGGGGGAGTTGGGTTTGTATGTTCAAAACATTTTGCTGAAGGATGAAATTGACGAAATATGATTCTTACATAAACAAAATAAAATGCTCTATATGAACGCCATATCATTCTTATTTCTCTGTATACAAAAATTCTTCGTTATTTTTTTAACGCTTCTCAGATCTTATACATTCCGAGAAATTAATAAGGCCGGTCTCATGTGTGGAATTTTATAAGCTTTCTGAAAATACTTTTCATTTTCTTATATCTAATCGTTACGTCACAATTGCCGACTTTCTAAGGTAAGGCAAAAAATCATAATATTTCAGTGGATATCGAAAGTGGCTGCTGTCACCTTCAAAATAGCAGGTGGGCCTTAAAATTTTCAGGGGAAATTCGGAGGCCATGAAACTCTGAGAATGCATTTAACTCAAAATCAGAAAGGTGGAAGAGTTTGGCCATTCGTTCTAGTAGTTTACACAAGCAGCTAGTTAGAACGATGGGGCGTAAATCTTGAGGGAGGGTACCTGATTTATTTGGTTTCAAGAACAATTAGGGCTTCACACCAGTGGAGGAGTTTATAATCTAA
>NW_020870692.1:577326-582073 GCF_003789085.1 Penaeus vannamei
CTTCTTATTTGAGTTTTCATATCAGTAAAATGGTATGTATTGAGTGTGTGGAATCTTCCAAGCTTTCTTAGTTATTGTCAAACCATTGGGAAGAACTTGAGTTAATAAGCACTGTTCCTTAGTTAATTAGATAACTGATATAAAAGATGATAAGATAATTTATTTTTCTAATAAACATTTCAATTGGCATAGTGACTCCATATTTTGAAATTAAAATAATAAAGATATATATACTGATGAGCTCATCTGTAGGCTGTCAGTGCAAGAGGAATATTATTTCATCATAAGGTAGATGAATTTTTCCATTAAAAATCTCACCCAGATAAATTTTCATAGTATTGGTGAATTAAAGGACAAAGTGCATGGAATATTCATCTACCTTTGACACTGCATATTCTCAATACATGCTGTAGTACTTCTAGTTAACTAGGTACTCCACTTTTTATTGTTTCACTTATTAGGGTATACTACACTGCCATTTTACAAAAAAAAAATCTACAATTATTTTCTTTTTCCATAAAAAAGACATGATGTGTGATAAAAGATATTGTAGTTCATTGAATACTTGTATTTTCAAATAATCTACAAGACATTTATATACACACCATTTACATCTTTCCTTTGTCAGCAAAGATAATATATAATAGGGAAAGACCAACTACATGTAGCATGTGTTTATATAAACTTCAGAACACCTACTGGTTAGATAAAAATATACAAACATGTTTTCATTGTATGACGTAGTTGGTCTCCAGTTTGTACTTATGGTGTGATACATTAAAAAAAGGTGAAAGGGAAGGAAAGAAAATAAAAAGAAGTGGAAGAAAATAGGAGGATAACATTATCCTACAGAGTATTTGTGGGGCTCCTGTGAATTTCAATTTCTTGGAATCACACAGGAATTAGAATAGATGCAGCTTTTTATCTTCACAAACAAAGAATTACTCTGTCTGTGAATATCTGGATACAATACAAACATTTATTGTTACAGGTTCACAAGAATGGAGGTTTTATCTGTAGATCATTAATTATTTAGTTATATTATATTCTCCTCTTATAATTTAGATACAACTTGTAATTGCACTCCAACTGTAAATATCTTTTTTTTATACAGATCTTTCATTAATCCTCTATTCATAAGCAGATTGACATTTTTTTTCATAATCAAACAATTTCTGTGTAAATACAAATTTTCTTTGACTTACTAATGAGACGTCCAAAAGCTGAGACCTCTAATAATTTTGTCATGCACCACTTTTTATGTGTTTTCAATATCACATTGGATTTGCATGAAATCAGCTTATTAAAATACTAATTTATTAATAAGGTACGGTACCCACTAGTATTAAAGCTGTGGGGATTTACAAAAATATTTAATAATGTTGGCCAACCTCACATATTATTGAGATATGTTTTTTCACAGTTTTCTTTACCCAGAGTTTAGAATAAGTATAAAGGAGAAATACACTACATACTTGCAAGATGTCATGGGTTTACACATTCAATGTAACAAGTGAGCCACAAAAATAATCTTGGCAACAATTAATGCTAAAGTAACATTTAGCTGATGAATACTTCATTATAACTCTTATGTACATCAAGCAATCACCAACTAAAGTTTTCTATACTGGACATTTATATGAACCTTTTCTGAAGAGTTCTTATTTTCTAGTTAAATTCAATGTGGAGACCAATCCTTTCCATAAGATTTACAAATAATGCTCAATATTTAACATGATATACATACTGTTAAGTAAAAAATTAAGCTAAAATAAATATTTTTTTCAGCTACAAATTACACATTAAATTTGTTTCACTATGAACTTTCAGTCTTTGTCAATTTTACAATGCATGACATAAAACTTTCACTTAATGATGTTGCACAAGACTATGTATTATAACCATACATAAAAACAAAATCTAAACAAATTCTTTACAAATATATATTTGTGGTCTTTGAAGTAGAGAGAAAATAGTCACAGAAGACAAAAATATACAAAAGCTATTGAGAATACAGTAAAAAAAAGTTACAGTAACATCCAGGAAAAAGAATAGGAAAAAAAATTTGCTTATAAATTCATCCAAAGAACTGGTACAAATATTTAATTTATTTTATATACAACTCACAACAAAATCAAAATGCATAAGAAACAGTCCAATGTGGTGCAGGTTTGGTATGTGTAATTGTGGAAAAGGTTTTATAAAACTAAACAATGATGCACTGGCTGAGATGAGAATGAAAAAGTAGTTAGAGTGTTTCGGTTTCTTATTCTCACATAGAAATAGTGACTTCATAGTGTGAAAAGTGAACAGCTGCTTGTTTGAAAATTCAGATACTTGATATTTGGAGGTTTTTATCAGTAATTCAATTGAATGTGCTGTTTTGAAAATTCAGATACTTGATATTTGGAGGTTTTTACTGTAATTCAAATGAATGTGCTGTCAACTCAACAGTTCAATAAATGGATGTCAAATTATTTTTGTAAGTTCCTATATTTAGAAACACTTATGTACATGATAACGTTTCTATGGAAAGAGGTAATGAACAAAAGTGGAAGCAAAGGAAGCTCTTTGTACAGAATAGAAATACACTGCATAGAACAAAGAAAATAAAAAAAATTTAGTATATTTACCATGTATCAAATGGGATTTTTTTTACCAGATCCATTCAGAACTTGAGATAAATGCATAGCTATTTTAGGTAGTCTAACTTGGCAGTTTCAACATGGCAACTGGTGTTCCATAAGCTACACTGAACCATCCCCTGGTAACCACTGTTTTCAGAGGCTGTATCTTGATGCATGCAGTGAATGACACACTATGTTATTACAATTTCCTTTTTTGAAAATGAAACAAATGTTAGACCATATGAAGTTTTCATCTTATTAAAGACCATGACATGCAAATATCAGGTACACTGTACCAAGACCTTCACCAACATACCATGTAACCACACAACGGAAGTGGAATAATGTTCATAATATGATAATAAATAATGTGCAAAATAATTTTGCATCTTCCATAAATGTTAAATTCAAATACTTAATACATATATTTTTATTCTAGTTTCCCCAAAAGACAGTTATATGTCACTGAAGCTAAAGAAAACTGTAAAAAAAATATAGATGTAAATTTTCTTACAGTAATTGATAAACAATTAAAGTCAAGGTATGTAGGGGATGATCTGGCAACACTTCAGTCTTGGGAAGGAGGTGGGACACTGACATAACGTGTATTGTAGGAGTATAAAATAACATCATTAAATTTGTACAATATGTACAATCCTTGTAAATGTATTAGGACATGAAGTAAAGTTTCATTAATATATACATTACCAGTTACATAATATATTAAGCACTAAAAATACATATAGATTGTTCAATGTTGAGAGCTTTAGATAACAAGACTGTGGCTTTTTGGTACACAAAAGATAAGCTACAACCATGTACCAACATAATATTATAAGAACATGGGTAAAATTACAAAGATTGTTTTTGCAAAATCCTGATAAACTAACCATCAGATTAAAAAAAACGTCTCATGATGATCAGCACGAACCTGCATTACACCTCCATAATACCAACTTTAGCTTAATCAACAAAGTCACAAGTTGAAAACGACACATTGCATCTATATTACTAATCAGTAATTGTGCATAGACCTCCCGCACACAATCAGATCACAATAATCTGGATAATGTGGCAAAACCCTACAGTACTGACCATGCCACAAAATAGCTGCCACTCATTGCTGGGCTCTGTTCGGGAGGATGTGAGTTAATACTAAGCTTTAAGTAATACAGAAACAATCTTCTTCAACCAATCTTTACCTTCATGAACACAAATGAGTAGGAGATTCTGCTTCAAAACCTTGTTAATGCCACTTGTTTTACGACTTCTTTACACAGTCAAGAACAGATTTTGGTGTATTTCCCAAATATTACATTCTTCTGTAATATATGTGTTTTGGTGAAAGATCACTCACCATCACCTTAAAGATGTTCTACATCAGGCCACTAAGAAGCCCACAAAGGACTTTATATAGAATTAAATTTTCTAATAAATATTTAACCTCTATTCTTGTAAATACTCCTAGATAAAATTATATTACTTCTAGTATTGTATATTCATCACACTTACTTCATAAACATTCCAGGTGACAAACAAATGACTGTAACTATAAATTCAAGAAACATAATTAACAGTCCTATTATACAATTCCTTAAAATCTCACGATTTTGAGTTCTTTTCCTCCTTCTTGGTCTTTTTATCCTCATCTCCTTCTTCTTCTTCCTCTTCTTTAACTTCTTCCTCTTCTTCCTCCTCTTCTTGTTTAAAAAACTTATCATATATACTAAGTGTAGTTTCAACCCAGTCAGCTTTACTTGCCTCTTCAACAATACTGAACACAAACTGGAGGCATCTGGAAGGAAAAGGGGATGTGAAACCATACAGTTCAAGAATCTTGTCAATCTAAACCATACACTTACTATGAATTTCTGTTATTGATATAAACAATATCTACATACTCTGTAAAATAAATCAATCAGAGCTTTAAAAAAGTATATAATATCCAAGAAAGAATTAAAGATATATTAACAAAAAAATTTCTATGAACATACCCAAATCTGAGGTGTGAACCATGATGTAAAACAGCTCCACCTTCCCACCCAACACTGCTTGGGGAGGGTATTCCTCTTGTGCTTGTTTTTGCTTTCCCCAACTTGCAGCCTCCCACCTTCCCACCC
>NW_020870692.1:601684-604184 GCF_003789085.1 Penaeus vannamei
AAGCTTTTCTGCAATTTATTGCGACTTTGTAACCGACTCTTCTTTGATACCCCTTCCCTCCTCCCCTTCCCCCAATCTCCCTCTCCGTCTTCCCCCCTCTCCCTCCTCCCACCCTCTTCCTACTCCGATATCGCATAGCCCCCCCCCCCAGCACACATACCCCTCCTACTTCAAAAGGATGAAAATGAAGAAGAAAAAAAAGTCTTGCGATAATCCGGGTCCACTAATAGGATTGAAGCATGTTGTTCTTAAGATAGTTTTTCGGTTCAGCCAGAACAGGTTATGAGTTATGATCTGTGAGTTAAATAGCTCGCGAGATCTACTTAACAGCCATTTACGACTATGCTTGGGAACTGTCAGCGCAGATCAAAACATGGTACAAACAGGTACAACATAAAATACTAGGATCGATTGTTCAGCAAATTAGAAGTGAGAAGAGACCGATTTCAAAATGATCTTGAGTGAAATTTATTACTTATTAACTCGGGAACAGAGAGAGAGAGAGAGAGAGAGAGAGAGAGAGAGAGAGAGAGAGAGAGAGAGAGAGAGAGAGAGAGAGAGAGAGAGAGAGAGAGAGAGAGAGAAAGAGAGAGAAAAAGAGGATAAATCGAAAAAGGAGAAGAGGGGGGGCTTAGGGAGAGGGGAAGAAGCAAAAGAAAAAGCTAAAGAAGGTAAAAAGGAAAGTGAGAACTAAGAGACGGAGAGAGAAAGTATCAAATATGGACAGAACAAACGGCATAAGGAGCAACTCGAAATGGACCGCATAATAAATGAGATAATAAACCAAGACAATTCGAGCCTGACCTGACTCTTCGTTTGGAAGTAAAAATGAAACTTAAATGCTCGACGTGCATGCATGGAAAGGAAGGCAGGTGGGCATAGGCCGCTGAAATGGTAAAGAGATAAACGTGGCCTGATACTTGTTAGTATTCCGTGTGTGTAATTAGACCTAGGAATCAGAGAGTAATTTCTTTTGGTTTACAGGTACAAAAAAGATACTTTCGGTAGCAGTGACAATGGTAACTGGTGGGGCCAAAGTTAGACGAAATAATGCATACCAGAAAAAGTAAAAAAAAAAAACAATACCTACACCACTAAAAACCCTAATGATATAGAGTAGAATTATTTTCTCAAGGTTGCAGCACCTTATCTTCGGGTGACACTCGGGCGACACATCTGTGACAGGTGTCAGTCGCCTAAACAGCGCAGATGACGACGCTGACAACGTATCTCTTCCTTATTACCCGGTGTGGGCGACGTCAGCGGTCAGCCGGGAAAGGGCTCTCGCAGTCGTCGTTTTTTCTGTTTCTTCAGATCTTAATTATCCATCTATAAACAAGTGTGAATATGTATCTGTGTATACACACATACACACACACACACACACACACACACACACACATATATAGTATATATATATATATAATATACTATATATATATATATATATATAATATATATATATATATATATATATATATACATGAATATATATCTATATATATTTATATATGTGTATTTGTGTGTGTCATATCCATTTGCACATGAGGCAAATGGGTTCCCTGATGCCCTGCAGAAGCTCGCTGTGTCGAGGGGTCGCCCCTGGCCTCCGTCGCCCGGCGCTGAGGGCGGCAGGGGGCTCTCCTGGCGACGCGTGACTGATGGCTGCCACGGATAAAGTGCCTGAAGGCGGGCCTTGGGAAGCCTTGGCGCGTGGGCGGCCTGATGGTATCTGGGCGCGTGGGAAAGGGGCTGGCTGTCGGGAGGCCCCTCGCGCGACGACTGTGTTTGCGAAGGAGGTCGGGATCCGTCGCGCCGTCGGGCAAAGCGCGAGACATGAGGTCCTCACCCGGTCGATATAGGGGCTCGGGCGTGCATGCGAGGACCGTCTTTGCGATGTGATGGGAAACTGGGGTTCTCTCTCTCTCTCTCTCTCTCTCTTCTCCCTCTCTCTCTCTCTCTCTCTCTCTCTCTCTCTCTCTCTCTCTCTCTCTCTCCCTCTCTCTCTCCCTCCTCTCTCTCTCCTCTCTCCCTCATTCCCTCGGCCCACCCTCTCCTTCTCTCCGGCTGCCAGACCCCGCCCCCGTCCCGCCTCCTCGGGGCACAGTGGGTGGGGCAAGGGCGTTACCGTTAAGCCGGAAACAGGTTGGCGATGTTGAATGCTTATAAATAGAATTATCAAAGATATTGCCAACAGAAGAGCTTCGGGGAATTAACTTCACTATTGTGGTCTTGAGTGAGCAGAATTCATTGTTGAAAGCCTATGGGACAGAATGCATGATCATATACCATATTATGGAAGGTAGATCTCAAATTCAAATTTCCTCAAGAATCACGAGATTTTGTTGCAGACGTAATATTGTAAAACGACTATGACAATACTTTCTAAAGATTTTATTTTGATGCGAATGATTATATAACACCGCAATTGTTGATAATGGGAATGACGAGGGTAATGATGATAACAGCAACAGCAAAACAACGGTAATTATAATAGCGA
>NW_020870692.1:614184-626684 GCF_003789085.1 Penaeus vannamei
TGTGTGTGTGTGTGTGTGTGTGTTATGCATGTTGTCAAAGTGAACACGCTGTGTGTGTGTGTGGTGGTGTGTGTTGTGTGTTGATTGTGTATGTGTACTGTAGCTAGTGTTACGATATATGACTAATGATATAGTATAGTTATATATTGAGTATATATTATACATGTGCATATACTAAGGTATATACTTGGTGTTGTGTGCTGGTGTGTGTGTGCAGGTGTGATGTGTGTGGATGTGTGTGTGTGTGTGTGTGTGTGTGGCTGTATGTGTGTGTGTGTGTGTATGTGTAATGTGTGTTGTGTTGTGAATACAACTGACTATATATGATATATAATATATATACTATAGTAGTAGTTATATATATATACAGGTATAATATTATATATGCTACCTAATTGTATACTCACATATATGTGTATGAATTTGACATACACATATATAGATACAATAAGCCCATACCACCAGAAAACACAAAACAAGAGGGCACACACACGACCAACACGATCACACAAACACACGACACACAACACACACACACACACATTATCTATAAGTACTTGAGGGCGTGTAGTATGACATATTATTGTATAGTATAGTATTTAATTATATATATATAGGTATATATATATATGTTGTATTATCGTGATTTAGTTAGTGTATACTAATATAGACATAGGCATTATATCATATATATATATTATATATTAGTAATAAATATAAATATATATATGTGGCGGTGTAAATGTATAGCCTTATCTATACATAGGTAGGCATATGTAATACAATACTAGTATTATATATAGCTATAGTATAGCATAGTATATTATATTATCAAAAATAATGGGTATATTAGCTACATAATTCATATATTATCACAAGCACAGGCACGCAGTGACGGTGTACATGTGGCTGCAAAAATTGAAATATGAAAATAGGGGCTCATAAGAGATATTGAAAATGAATCGATTAATTCTCAATGGATCATTGTGGCCTATTTTCCAACTTCTAATATGAATATATATATAGTATTATATAATAGTATAATAGTGATATAGTAAGTGAATTATATATATATATATATATCATATATATATGTAGTGTATTACATACATAACATACATCATACACTACATACATATATTAATATAGTATATATTCATATTACTATATAAATTGGGTATACACCTAAGGTATAAATATAATGTAGTATTATAGTGTTAGTGTAGTGATGCATATCGATACAGTATATTAGTCAGATTAAGGATTATCATAGTGTACTGGATCATACTAGTATATAGTAACGGGTATGTACTATGCTAAGGTATGAGATATGATAAGTAGATAGCATGGCTGAGCGGTGAGACTATATGTGTGATTATATTAGTGATATGTAATGCTAATACATACATACGAGTACCATAACAGTATACTAGTAATATAATTATATATTATCTAATTTATACTACCTGATTATTATAGTATAACCGGTATAGTCATATTATACTACATAGTGTATAGTGATGTATAAGACAAGTATAAACTTATCTGGAGAGGAATGTTAATAAGCATATATGTGAATCAGTATAACTAATAATAGTGAGTCATATAGTGTATATAGGTAGTGAAGTATTATAGTTGTAGGTGTATAACTATACATTCGTATATTCGTTATCATATTAGTAATGTATATGATGTGTGTGTGTGTGTTGGGATGTGTGGTTGTTGTGTGTGTGTGTGTGGTATGGTAACATACACGATAACGATACATACATTACATATAGTTAATAGTTATGTATAGTGATACTTCGAGTATAGTTAGTATATAGTATATATATATAGTCGGCGTAGTTATAGTATTATGTATATATAGATATAGTATATATATATAGGTATTGATATGAGCTATATATTATATGATACAATATGGTATAATAGTAATATATATATATAACAAGAGTATATGATTATTATGCGTGAGGTATTATAGTAGCATCATATATGACTCATGTAATGTTGGTATATTGATACTATATATAGTATATTATATGTCGAATATATATATTATATATATATATCTATATTTATTATATAATATATATTATATAGTTATATAATAAATGATATATAAGTTCATATGTATATATATATACGGGTATGTATATATATTAATATGTGTAAATATTATGACACGTATTTTAGATTAATATATGACATTAGTAATATATATTATAAGATAGAGTGTACGTAGTATATATACTTATATTAGGATGACTATACATATGTATATAATACTGTATAGTAGTATTATTAGTTATAATGCAGTAATAGATATATATATAATAGTATTTTTATATACACACATACAATTACCATACAGTATATAATATATAAATATATAGCTACTAGGTCGTATATATAATATAATAGTATAGTATATGATATGTTAATACGTTACTACTATATAACACAGTATAAGTTATAGTAGTAGGGCTATAGTATTATATATATATGATAGTAATGTAATGGCATATAATATAGTATACTATATATAGGATATAGTATATATGTATTATGTATCTAGAGGTGTACGCAATGTATGATATATATATTTATATATATAATATATTATAAAGTTAGATATATATATACTAAAGTGTATACTACTTAATAATAGCTATATATAGTGACCTGCGGTGACAGGAGAGAAGGCACAACTGACGAAAAGGACAGTGCGCTTAGCCAACAAACACGTCCCCGGGCAGAGGTGATGGGCGGGCGGTGCCGTCTGGGGCTGACCGAGCATCGATAGTAGAATGCTACACAGTCTCCGTGCTTGTTATGACATCCTGGCCATCAATCTAGAGGCAGACAACATAAAGCTATAAAATGGCAAGAAGGAATATACAAGTACATGTGAGGATTCTGATAATGGCGATGAGAATGTCCCGCGCCGGCGGGTGGACGCGCGGATCGGAATTCCCTCAGTTTTTCTTATCAAGTTTGTTGTATAGTATGCTGCTGTTGCTGGTGGAGTAGTTACGGTGTGTATGTGTAGAGTGGGAAGAGCTAGCTGACATATATAGGATATACATATTAAATTATATCAGTTATCGTATCGAACAGAGTTGCGGGGACATTATATTTCAGTCACGACTTGCTGGCAGTCCCACTTTGGTATCTTGTACATAGTAAACATAGCGGTAATAAGTATTTTTATGAATGGAGTGCTAAAACCCTGGTAGTTTTGTAACAGAGTGTGATTGGTCGAATATAAATGACCAACGAGTGTCTTAGTGAATATCTTTTTTTAAACTAATAATTGCCAACAAAACATGTAATATTAGTTATCGTTGAAACTGTACTGGGATATTCTTCAAATGCGATTTCCTGGAATCGTTTGTTGATCGAAATGGCAACACCTCTGGTGAGGAAGCGGCATTTCCCCCTGCCTTCAAGAAAAGCGCTAAATGCTTTCATTTCTGTATGCCTGCCAACTCAAGCGAAAAATATTGTGGAAAGTTACGTCATGTATTAAGACCTTCACCATCTAGGTAACATTTTTTCCTTTGCCAACAGCCCAAAACTTTATTCAATAAACAAAAACATTGCTTGACATTATTTTCTTTATTACAGAATGTAAAATGCTTCATCATTGTATGTGTGTGTGTGTGTGTGTAAAGGACGCATTTTTCATTACCAAATTATTTTTTTCTATTCAGTTTTGTACATTGGCATATATAAAAGAATTGTTATATGCCAATTTGGTTTTAAATGTAGCTTATTTGAACTGCATTTACTGTACCCGTTAAATTTCTGTGGGGTAGCGTAACCTAACGATCGTGGGTGTGGGAAAGAATTCATTCCTCTGTAGAGTGTGTGCCAAAAGTTAAGGTCATGGAAACATTTTAAAACAATATTTTATTAGATGAACAAATGATGGACAGGTGGCATGCCATTCTGTAAATCTTAGCAATAAACATAATTAAAAAAATATATATTCTCAAATAATTCAATTTATATCTAAGGTTAGGTCTACATACCTTCCTTTTCCTACTAACGATGAATCAATGACATTTTGAATAAAACAAAATGAAAATAAATGAGACGCGAATCGAGCCTCACACCAGTTTTCTCTGTGTTCTTTCATTTTTCTAGGACTAGGCACCATCATTTTCCTTATTTTAACTTTACATTTTCTCTTACACCTTCCTCTGATAAATAATATCCTTCTTAATCTGTTCACTGATGCACCAGAACTGTCACCTGCGACTACATCCGTTACTGGTACTCCACGGGCCATTACAATAACAAAATAACTAACATTAAAATTTGCCTGCAACAAACCATTTAGGGCGTCTTGTTCTAGCTGCATTCTCCATTTATTCTCCTCTGTTCACAGCATGGGGAAGGCAAGGCATGCTATTGAATACCATAAATTGATAAAAAAGGGATTTAACAACAGTGTAATAATCTTGTCAAGCACTGTGATCTATAATATATCAGGGTAAAACATGACTTAAAAAAAAACAAAAACAAAAAAAAAAAACAGTCATTCAGCTCACCTGTTCACATGGGGAAGGCAAGGATTCGTCTGACGAGAAATTGTTAAGACAACGAACTTGTTGCTTTCCCCCAAATTAATTGTTATTTAAACAAACAAACCATTTATAAAGGGTTATTATAATTTTACTTATTTGTTATAACACTAAATTTGCTATAATTGATATGCCTTTAGATTTATAAAAATATGTAAACAAATGTTTCAGTGACGAATGTGCATCTTTGAAATCAGAACCAGCGCACCTTCTTAAATGTCGAATAATAATGATCGCGCGATATATATATATATATATATATATATATATATATATATATTATATAATATATAGTATATATATATATATATATATATATATATATATGTATGTATATATATATATATATATATATATATAGTATATATATGTATGTAGGTGTGTGTCGTGTGTGTGTGAGTGTGAGTGTGAGTGTGAGTGTGAGTTGTGAATGTGAGTATGAGTATGAGTATGAGTATGAGTATGAGTATATGAGTATGAGTATGAGTATGAGTATGAGTATGAGTATGAGTAATGAAGTATGAGTATGAGTATGAGTATGGTAGAGTATGAGTGTGAGTGTGAGTGTGAGTGTGAGTGAGTGTGAGTGTGTGAGTGTGTGAGTGTGAGTGCGTGTGTGTGTGTGTGTGTGTGATAGTAATAATAATTCTGATCATAATGATGATAATCATGTAATAATAATGACAATGGCATTAATAAAAATTATATACAAAAATATTTCTCTGTGCATGTGTGTGTGTAAAACCCTAGAATTCAACATTACAATTGAAATAATAGCACAAAATGATAATGACAATTGCAATAGCAGCAACAAGATGCGATGACGAGATGAATAAGAGAGGAGACAGGAGAAAATAAAGGAAAATAAAAGGACAAATAAGCAAGTGCAGCCAGCATCTGCACGAAACCCTGAGACTCACTTTTTTCTCCCTCCTCGCCGGCAAATACTTTCGGATAAGTGTTAAGTAAAAACCCGGGTCGCCTCCGATGGATGAGTGTCGAGAGGAATTTCGGATATTCAAATCCCCTTTTATCTCTGATATCGCGGGTTGGACTCTTGATATATGAGCATCGAACACGACTTTGTGATCTTAAATGTATGTATGACACATTTGGCAGCTTCTTATTTAGGCGCCCGGTGATAAAGTCGATATTGCCGATGGGAAGATATGTCCCAAGATGGATCGAGATTAAAATCATAAGAATATGTATATATGTTTTTTTGAGAAGTAATACCGGTCTCTTGAGGGACTTCTTGAGATGCCTCTGCAAGCTATTAAGCTACCGTCCATGTACAAGGTATTATGAATATGATTTTCTTCTTTTTTTTTCTTTTTTCTTCTTTTTTTCCCTTTAGATATGAACCATGTCTCTCCTCCCCAGTCGGGTTCAGGGGTCCCATGTTCCTGTGTGCGTTGAGGAGCCCGGAGAAAGACTCCCTGTTTACACAGCAAACCTCCTTCAACAGCATGCCAGAGTGTTGAACAAGTGGGCAAGAAACTCCGCGAAGCTCTCCTCCGTCCTTCTCTCTCGCTCTCCCCTCTCCCTCGCTCCTCCCCTCCCCCCCTTCCCTACCCAACTTCTTCCTCTTTTCCCTTTTTCTCTTCCCCTTCTTTCGTCTCGATTTTCCTTCTTTCGGTTTGCTCTCACTCCTCTCTTCTTTTCCCATCCTTCCTGTACTTTCCACACCCTCCTTCTCTCCCTATTTCCTCCTTCGTCTTCCTTTTCTCCCCTTTTCTTTCCATCCCCATCCCTCCTCTTTCCTTCTCTCTTTCCTCTATCTCTGTCTCTCCTCCCTCATTTTCCCCACTCCCCTCTCCTCCCTCCTTCCCCTCCTCCTCCCCCGGTGATCCATGACCAGTGCAAATCTTTGTTCTTGTTTGATTTACGACGTTCTACTTGAGCTTTCCCATTCTCATCCTTCCCCATTCCTCACCGCCCGCGCCCCCTTCCTCCTCCATCATTTCTCCCTCTTCTCCACCTCTGTTTATTTCCTCCCCTCCAATTCCCCTCCTGCCTCTCCATCTTCCTCATCCTCCTCTACCAGCTCCTTCTTCTTCTCTCTTCTTCCTTCTCTCTCTCTCCTCTTCCTCTCTCCTCCTTTCTCCTCTCTCCTTCCTCTCCTCCTCCTCTCTTCTCTCCACCACACCATAACCCCACACCCTCCTCCTTCTCTTCTTCCTGCCTCCACCACCACACCTCCTCCACCTTCAGCCCCACGAGCCCAGAGCCGTGCGCGAGGGTGATTTCCCTGCAGTTCCACTTTCGCGATCTCTCTTGTCCAATTTGTTAACGAGGGCCGCGCGGGGGTGTCGTTGTTATATTATGTACGACGGAAGAGCTGTCACGGAGCTTCGTCGGTCGTGTACGGTTCTTGAACTTTGATCTACGAGTCTCTCTTTCTCTCACTTTTACCTTTTTTCTCTCTTTTTTTTCTCCGTTGTGCGTGTCAAAACTATAAACATTTTTCGTTCGTAATCTTGTGCAAAGATCTGACGACCTTCTCGCCGATGCTGTTGAAGATACCTTCGGTGATTGTAACTCACTGCAGTTCCCAGGACTGTATTCTTCCTCCTTTAACCTTTTGCTTCTCATAACACAATAACTACGAAGAAAGAAATAAAGGAGGAGGAGGACTGAAAACTAAAGGGAGAAAACATGAGTAAAAATCAACCACAGAAGAATTTAGATATTCCGCAAATTTACACAAAATATCAGAAACAAACGAATGCACCGAAGCGAGGCCAGGCGAGGGGTTCCAGCGCCCGCATTTCGCCAGGAGGTGTGGGCGCGCGAGGCAGCTCCAGCCCGCGAATGTAGATCAAAGCTCATCGTAACTCTCCGACGCGGACGAGGCTTTACGGCGCCACAAACCAGGGAGGCGACAGAGCAACAAGCCTCCCTGCGTCTCGGAGGAAAAAGGGAACGTGACTCATCTTCGAGGAGGGGAGGGGAGGTCGGGGGGGGGGGGAGGGGGAGAATAAGACGGGTCGAGAATTGGTTTTGCTAATTGTTTCTGCGAGGTTTTCTTTCCTTCTTTTGCGATTTGCATCTTTCGTTGTCTTTATCTCAGGCGCTGACGGAAGGGGTTTTGGCTTTGGCTTTGAGTTCGGAATTCATTTCTTGCTTCGTTGTCTTCTCAACTACATCTGGTCTTTGCAAGGTTGATGCAGGTATATATGATATATATATATATATAATATATATATATATATATATATATATATATATATATATATATATATATATATATATATATATATATATATATATATATATTATATATATATATATATGTGTGTGTGTGTGTGTGTGTGTGTGTGTGTTATGTGATATGTGTATATAATATATATAATAATTTATTATATATATAGTATATATATATATAATATATATATAACTATAATTATAATAGTATATATATATTATTTATATATAATATGATATGTACTCAATAATATATAAATGTCTCTCTCTTATTTATCTATTCTATCTCTCATCTATCTTCTGTATTTTGTAGCGGATGTATTGCTTTATCTTTATTTTTTATTTTTATTATATTTTATTATATTATTTTTTCTGTTATTGTTTGATAATTATACTTATTGTGGCTCTATTTGTTAATTACTTTTACTTATTTATTATATTTGTTTATATTATTTTTTATTATTTTATTTTATTTATTTATTATTGTTATATTTTTAATATCTATCGTAAGTATATATCATAGATTTTTATTTTTTGTTTTTTTTATTGTTATTAGTTATATATATGTATAAATAGTAATACATACCGTATATTATGTATATTTATTATTTGATATAAGCGACTAGTAACTACTAATTCTCTATATATGTATAATATATAACTGTTAATATATAGAGCGCGATGGCACGTATATATATATATATATGAAATATATATGACGCCACACACACACCGTATATGATATAAATATATAAGTTAGTAGTTATATATAATATATAATATATATATATATATATATATAGTTTATATGTATCAGGTTATGTATGTATGTGTTGTGTCGTAGGTGTGTGTGTGTATGTATTTATGTTGATGTGTATATACTATAGTATATATAGTGTATATATGATATATACGTATATATATAATCTATACTATAAGTAGGAGTATATATAAGTATATAGTTGTGTTGTGTTGTGTGTGTGTGTGTGTGTTCGTTGTGTGTGTGTGTGTATCATTTGCTGTGTGGACTTTTGTGGTGTGTGTGTGCTATGTGTTGTGTGTGTTGTTGTGTGTAGTTTGGTTGTATTGTGGTAAGTTGTATTCGTGTGGGTTTTTGATTTGATTTGTAGTGGTGTATAGAGATTAGAAGGTTAGCTGATTAGTATTACGAGTGCTAATATATAAGTATTGATACGCTAGATTATATGAATTGACTTGATGACCATTAGTTAAGATATATATCAATATTTGTATTTATCTATCTAATCTATTTAATGCTTTAGTCTAGATGATTATATATAATATTATATATATATATATATATATATTATGTATAAGGTTATATATATATATATATATATTAGTATATTATTGTAATATTATGTATGTAGGTATATTAGGTTAATTAGAGTGTGTTGTGAGCTGGTATGACAATAGTATTATAAATTCTTTTATTAGATATTATAATTATTATTTAAGATAATGTATTAGTTATATTATATAATTTATATTATTATTTTATATATTATATGATATAATCATGATGATTATATATAGTAGTTATGGCATATATGCCATACGCAGCATGTGTGTGACCTACTATACCTGCCACAAGCGCCAAATGCCCATTCCCGTAACCCGAGGAGCCGTAAACCCCCGACGGAGCGTGACCGGGCCGGACCGGGAGGCGCCCGGCCGCGAGTCCCTTCCCGGTGGGCCGGCCTCGCGCGAGAAAATGTGTGACGTAATTCAGAGCGGAGTGAATATATTAGCGCGGGCGGATGGCACGTCTGCGCGTGAGCAGAAGACTGCGGACGCGAAGTAATATCATTAATAACAGTTCCTGAACGACATTTATTACGAAGGAAGAAGGGTCATGACCTCGCTTTAAAGAGAGAGGAGGATGCCGAGAGTTCTACTTCTGCTTGTGTTATGTGATGCAAGATCCCATGTTCAGGAATTCCCCGAACATATTCTTAGAGTTTTCTGGTGTTCAGGAAACCTTTTTTTTGTCTAAAATGTATAGAAAATTTGTTTCAGCAATCCATATGCGCATATCTACATATGCATATATGTGTTAAGGACGTGGCCTTAACAGACAGACAAAAAGATAGACGTACACAACTAGTGGTTCTGAAGAAACAAGTATTAGTTTTTTTGTTTTTTTGCCGGTGTCCATTCCAGCTGTGATAACAGAGAATTGTAAACCAACGTTTTTCTTCAACTCGGAATCCAAATCCTCCCATGGAAGCATAATGACCTCTATAAATGCAATGCATATATGATAACCAACATATAGAGAGAATCAAGTAAATGGTCGCACAAGGGGATTTTCTTTCCCTTTTGCGTTATCGCACTGACTCCCCCGGAGTTCGAGGCGACATGACCCAACTTTCCTCTCGAGGCACGACCGTGCAGAACGTTCTACCTTTTTTCTCGTCCTCTCTCCAAGAATCCGGCCCTTCTCCTCCCAAACACGCACACACTCGTGTATTTACATGTAAACATCCACACACACGAAGGCCCGCACGACGAGCCACTCGCGCTCGCAAGACCGAGTCCCGGCCGGTCCCTCCCAGCGCCGCCAAGGGCGCCCCTGCACGCGGGCGGCACGAAGGGCAACACGCTCGCTGCAGACAAAACAACTGGAATACACACACACACAAGCGCGCGCGCACGGGTAATGGGAATAAAAAATATAGACGCCTCGTAATGACGACTCATAGTATAGACAATGAAAATAATGATAATGATGGCAGCAAAGATGGACGAAAAGTGAAATGAAACTAATCCCAAAGACAAGAGGCGGCAGCCCCGAGGGTTGAGCAAAGTGCAGGCGAGCCGAAGAATCTGTGTCTTTGGTGACGAGCATCGGTGAAATACCCATTAGCATCAAGAAACGCTTTGCACAATTGTAAATGGAAACTACACTGAAACATCTAAAGAAAATTCATAATGATAACAATAATAAAAACATGATAATATTGAATAAATAATTAATAACTGTAGTAGTAATAAGGAATATACTAATAATAGTTTTTAACGGGGTTTACTCTCATTCCCCAAGGAAACCGCTTTCATATTTTCTCGTTTTCACTTGGCCAAATTCTGCCTTCGTTCCATTGTAGTAAAAAAACTGTATAATATTATGTTTAAGAAGAACATGTGCCTTCATGCGGATTTAATCTGACTTCGATAGCTCAGACAAATCATTAAATCGAGTTGGAGCCGGGAAGTGCTTGCGCTCATATTTACGGAATTGTTAAATTAATGTGTTATCCTCAATGATTATGCTTAATTTTCTAAATGGAGTTTTAATTATATATATATATAATCATATATAGTAATTATTATATATATATTGTGGTGATGTAATGATATGTATATGTGTGTGTATGTGTGTGTTGTGTGTGTGTGGTGTGTCTGTGTGTCTGTGTGTAGTGTGCGTTTAGAGGAGCAAACCCTGTGGACCCTCCCTAACAGTTGGTCTGGAGCTTTGTATTTTGTATGTAAAGGTTCTGATTATTACTCATTATAAGGATTATTTAACGTTTTATGATAAATTCGTACTCTTTTTTAATAGGAAATGGGTCGTTACCTTCTTAGGGTAAAATGATTGCATACTTTTGTAGTTCTATGGGTTTCTCTCGCTTCCAATACCGTCATTGGTAAATAAATTTACGAGTAATTAGTAAGTACACATAGATAAGTTTTAAGTACCTGATACTTGACTGATTATGTCAGAAGTACATTAATTAATGATTAATATGAACATTCAGATTTGTAATTCTGTTTGGAATTAAGTAATCCCTGGAACGTATTCCAAGATAGTGCAGGCAAGCACCATTTACAATTTTCAATTTCTAGTTAAAAGTTAAGTAATCCCTGGAACGTATTCCAAGATAGTGCAGGCAAGTGAATTGATGTAGAAGTTAATCTTAATCATATTTTGATTCATACAACCCATTATACGTGTTGACCACAAGTAGGGTAACGCATTAACAATAACAGTAATGATGATAATGATAAAGATTATATTCGTTGTGACTAGTGTAAAAAAGAAGAAAAGAATGACACTGAATGTCTTTACAGCGCAAGAATATGTTTCACATCGATCATAAATTGGTCAGAAATACATGACGAAAATATAATCGAAAACTGTCAAATACGTCTGTCTCTTGGCTGTGGATATTCATTCTCATTCATACCCTCTCTACATAATGATAGTAATAATAATACTAATGATAATGATAGATATGATGATAATAAAGATAATAATAATGGTAATAATGGTGAAATGAAAACGATTATACTACTAATGATAATGCTAATAAGAGATGATGATTAGGATCACCATAATGCGGATTTTTTCATCGTCCTAAAGTGCCCCGGCCCTCCGCACGTGCGCCGCAACTGGTCCGCAATTCCAAGGGACCGGAAACTCACTGGAAGGCTTCGAGGACCGAATGTGGTATACGCGGCGCAGGATGGAAAGGGATGCTGCAAACAGACACGCGAGCAGCATTCAAGCAAACAAGCAGAGCATTTGCCGTCCTCGGTGACATACTGACTCTGACCCCGATTTGTCCCGCAGGCTAGACAAAGGCGGCCGGCGAAGGCCCTGGCGAGAAGAGCAGAGAGAGGTGAGACAGAAGGCCTGAGGAAGCCTTTTCTCGGCCTCACGAAGAGTCTGCTTGT
>NW_020870692.1:658290-660790 GCF_003789085.1 Penaeus vannamei
CAGAGGAGGAGGAAAGAAGAGGGGGGGGAAGAGGATAAGCAAGAAGAAGAAGGGAAGGCTAAAGGAGGAGGAGAAGGAGGGGAGGAGCGGAGAGGAGAGGGAACCGGAGGCAAGAGGAGATGAGAAGAAAAATAAAAAACAAATGAGGGGCGGAAATGAAATATGGAATAAGACAAAAGAGCCAGAAAGAGAGAGGCCAGAGGAAGAAAAAAAAAACAGCTTTATACAATAATGAAGATTGCAAAGAAAAAAAAGGAAACGAGAAAGAGAAGAAAAAAGAAAAAAGAAACAAAAAAAAGAAAATAAGATTAAAAAAAAACAGAAAAAGACAAACAAAGAACAAAAAACATGCTAAGAAAAATACAAGCCCAAAAAAAGGAAAAAAAAGAAAGAAAAAGAAAGAAAACCGAAGTCAACTCAGAGAAAGAAAAAAGGGAAAGCAAAGAAAAAGAGTGACAAGTTAGGCGTTTTGGGGATCACGGGGCAGGGGGGAAGGGGAGGGAGAGCGGAAAAAGAGGGGGGGGTGAGTGCCCGAATCACAAGGGCGGCGAGGGCATTTGCGCGACGAAACTCAAGGAGAGAGAGAGAGAAGAGGAGAGAGAGAGACAGAGAGAGAGAGAGAGCAGAGAGAGAGAGAGAGAGAGAGAGAGAGAGAGAGAGAGAGAAGAGAAGAGATGAGAAGCGATAGATAGAGAGCCAGGTAGATACATGGATAGATAGACAAAAAGATGAAAATATAAAACAGATAGATAGATGGAGAGAGAGAGAGAAGAGAGAGAGAGAGAGAGAGAGAGAGAGAGAGAGAGAGAGAGAGAGAGAGAGAGAGACAAGTTGTCTTTGGAGATTCTCTGGACAATGGAAGCGCCCAGTCCACGCTTTCAGGTCGGTGCGAACTCTGTCTGTCTGTCGTCTGTCTGTCTGTCTGTCTATAAGGGTTTGAAAAGAGGGTGGACTTGCTGTCTCTCTCATTCTCTCTCTCTCTCTGTCTCTCTCTCTTCTCTCTCTCTCTCTCTCTCTCTCCTCTCTCTCTCTTCTCTTCTCTCTCTCTCGTCTTCTCTTTCTCTCTCTCTCTCTTCTCTCTCTTCTCTCATCTCTGTCATCTTTTATATATCCATCTATCTATTCTCATTTATCTGGCTCTCCTATTCTCTTTCTCTTCTCCCTCTCACTCTCTCTCTCTACCTCCCTGCCCCCCCCTCTCCTCTCTCTTCTTATCCATCTCTTTTGTTTCCCTCCCTCTTTCTATCTATCTATCTATCTATCTATCTATTCGATATGATAATAAAAAAACATCCCGCGATTTAACGGTGCCGCATGACTATTTCAATTTTTTCTCTCTCTTATTTTTTCTTACGTTATGCACCTTTTGCGATTAACGCTAATATGAAGACAGTTTTTTTCTCCATTGAAGGAGAGAAACAATGAGCGGAATTAATTACTTTAAGAGCTGGACCGCTTTGGGTGAAAGTTTGCCTCGATAAAAATAACTGACTTGGCATCTGTTTTTTATTTCTTGAAAGTTGCATTGTTTGTTGCACACACACACACACACACACACAGGCAAACATGCAAACACACACGCACGCGCAAACATACAAACAACACACATACACACACACACAACACACACGCAAACATACGAACACACACACACACACGCACACACGCAACAAGCAAACATACAACACACAACATACAACACACAAACACACCACACACGTAGCAGGCACACGTGCACATAAATACACACACATACACTCTCACTATCCATCACACACACACACGCTCATTCATACATACATACAAACATTCAAAATACTTTCGCATACAAAGTTTTCCTTTTTTTCTATCTCTCTATGTTTTTGTTTTTCTAACTGTATGTCTGTATGTCGGTGTCTGTTCTTTTTTCCTCCCTCTTTTCCTCCCTTTCAACTCTCTCTCTCTCCTCTCTCTTTCCCTCCCTTCCTCTTCCCCCCCTTCCCTCTTCCCCCCTCCTCTCCCTCTTTCTCCTTCCGTCCCCTCCTCTTCTCCTCTCTTCCCTCCTCTCTCCTCTCTTCTTCCTTCTCCCTTCCTCTCTTCCTCCTCTCTCTCTCCCCTCTCTCTCCCTCTCCCTCTCTCTCCTCTCTCTCTCTTCCCTCCCTCTCTCTCTCTCCCCTCTCCTTCCCTCCCCAGCCCACAGTGCCACCGAGGGACTACCGACTCCCTTGGCAGTGGCACCGTAGTTTCCCAAACCTTTGCCCGCTTCCAGTCTCGTCAGTGTTCAGGGAGACACACACTGTCACACGAAATCTCACGAAAGGGGAACACGAGGAGGAGACACTTATAACTATCTATAATTATAACTCTCGTGTTTTTTTTTTCTTTCGTTCTTACCTCCCGTGGTTATTGCTCTTTATTTAGCTATCTATTTATCTCTTTATCTATATGTTGGGAACGCTAAGAGGAGACATTTATAATTCACCTTCAATATTTTTTTCTTTTCGTTCTCATCCCTGTTTAT
>NW_020870692.1:665790-670790 GCF_003789085.1 Penaeus vannamei
AAGAGGAAGAAAAGGAAAAGAGGATAAACGGGGGAAGAGAAAGAAAAAAAAAAGTGCGAAGAAAGAAGGAAGGAGTAAGGAATGATAATAATAATAATAGCAAACAGGCGTTTAATTACGGTCCGGCCATACAACGCGCCTAATAACATTCAATCAGTAGCTTAATGAGATACGTCACCGAAAATACACCTTGGGGAGGTGATCTTGCTCTCTGGCGACGGGGAAATGATCATAGAACATTTCCCGCCAGGCTTTTTCATCTTATTTGTATTCCTGGATTTCGTCGGGGTGGCGCGATGTCGAATCATAATGTTGGAAAATGCGAGGAATTTGATTATTTGAATTTTCTTTTCGTGTTTTTTTCTTTTTTTCTTTCATTCATTCTTTCTTTTCATAAGGGAGTGCAGAAAGTGTGAAAACATGGATGGTATTATGTTTAATGAAATAGAATGGCGGGAAAAGTTATATATTTCGCAGGTCGTGAGATTTCTTTTTGATGTTCCTGGATTTCCTGAGGGAGGTGGGGTTGAGGGGGAAGGGGAAGGGGGATACTGACGTAATTAAAAATAAGAATTCCAAAAAAAAAAGAGAGAAACAAGAAAAAAAGAGATAGATATTTTCCAAGTTACGAATTCTAAAATATCATAAAGCGAAGTTGATATATATATATATATTCGTATATCATTCGACATTTATATTTTGGGAGAGAAAAGAAAAAAAAAAAATGAAGTCCGACTCGCGCCTACAACATTTTAAATCTTCTTTCTTCTAATATTTCCCAAGTTGACGGAGAGGGACTTATAATGCTTTGTTAAATAGTGGAAGCAGAAGTGTAAATTTTTACGGTAAATTTCCAAAACAACTTGACTGAAATACGTTTCCTTGAGACTTAGCAGCGACAGCCACTAGAGGGACAGGATCATTATTAAAAAAAAAATAATAAAAAAAAAAGAAAAAAAAAAAAAAAAATGGTGGAAAATACGCCCCCCACACTGTACATGAGTGTGTGCTTATGTGTATCTGCTCATCTATCTATTTATCTATCTGTCTATCTATCTGTTCATCTATCTATCTATTTATTTATCTGTCTGTCTATCTATTTATCTATTTATCTGTCTATCTATTTATCTATCTATCTGTCTATCTATCTATCTGTCTATCAATTTATCTATCTATCTGTCTATCTGTTTATCTATTTTGCTATTATTAATCATCAAAATAGCGTATATGTGAACTACATTTACGAAAACAAACGAAAAGTGAAAATGCGTTTATGTCCTGCTTCTGTTTTCACTTCCCTCTCCCTGCGTCCTTCTGCCCCACCTCCCCTCCCTTCCTTCCAGCCTTCTGCCCCCCCCCCCTCCCCCCCCTCCTCTTCCCATCCATCCATCCCCTCCCCCCTCCTCCCTCCTCCCTCTCTCCTCCCCATCCCTCTCTCCCTCCCTCCCTCCTCCCATCCCTCCCCTCTTCCCTCACATCCCTCCTCCTCCCATCCCCCCATCCTCCCTCTCTCCCTACCCCCCCTCCCCCCCCCTCACCCTCCCAAACCTTCCCATTCATCCCTTTTCCCCTCCTTTCAAAGACGAGACTGTCTCGCTTAGGGATCAGGAAACATTTTACCATAATTAGGAGCAGCAAGCATCCCACGGGAGCCAGAGACCTCGGGGATAAACGCATTTTGAGGGCGGACTGAAGCAAAGCCCGCGGGACAAAAGAAAAATCGAAAGGGAGAGGGAGAATGAAAGGAGGGAGAGAGGGGAGAGAGCAGGGAGGAGGCGAGGGAGAGAGAGAGAGAGAGAGAGAGAGAGAGAGGAGAAGGAGAGAGAGAGAGAGAGAAGAGGGGGGGGGAGACAGACAGACAGACAGAGAGAGAGAGAGAGAGAGAGAGAGAGAGAGAGAGAGAGAGAGAGAGAGAGAGAGAGAGAGAGGAGAAGAGAGAGAGAGAGAGGAGAGAGAGAATCAGACAGAAAATAAACTATAAACACAAGAAAAAAATGGAAAAAAGAAAAAAGAAAAAGAAAACAGAAAGTGGTTAAAAATCGAAACAGAAAAAAAAGCCAAGAACATACTGCAGCCCAAGAAGGTAGTGGAAGGAGGAGAGGAGGGAGGAAGGAGGGAGAGAAGAGGGAAGGAAGGAGGGAGGGAGGGAAGGAGGGAGGGAGAGGAGCGAGAGGGGGGTGTCAAGCGACGTAACTAAATGCCATTCTGGATTATTTTCTCGGCTTATAGAAATGAGTGAATCTGAGCTTCTTTCACCCACACCAGGGAGTAAGGAGTGGAGTGCAGAGTTCTCCTGGGGAATGTGTGTGTGTTGGAGGGAGTGTGTGAGAGTGTGTGTGAGAGAGGGAGGGCGGGAGAGAGGAGCAGGACAAGAGGAGGGAGGGAGAAAAGAGAGAGAAGGAGATGGATAGATAGATAAATAGATATATAGATAGGGAGAGATAGAGAGATAGATAGATAGATAGACAGAGAGAGAGAGAGAGAGAGAAAGAGATTGAGATAGATAGAGAGAGAGAGAAAGAGATAGATAATAAAGATAGATAGATAGATAAAGATAGAGATAGATAAATAGGAATAGATTGAGATAGATAGATGAGAGAGGAAGAGAGAGAAGAGAGAGAGAGAGAGAGAGAGAGAGAGAGAGAGGAGAGAGAGAGAGAGAGAGAGAGAGAGAGAGAGAAGAAGAGAGAGACAGAGAGAAGACAGGAGAGAGAGAGAGGATCATTACGTATGCGTTGGCGATGCCTCATTTAAAATTCATATTGTTAAAATCCATTAACTATCAACTTGCTTTCAGCATAAAATAAATCAGCGTTAAAACCGGCCACCCTCTCAACTTTTTTTTTCCCCGAAATCAAAAAGAATACATGACAAAGCGACACAAGCATAACAATAAAGAGAATATTGATGACGAGAGCTTAAATGTATATATATATATATTTTTTTTTTCTCTCTCTCTCTCTCTCTCAGTGCACATAAACTGGTATAAAATCAAATAGAAATCCCGATTTGCAATGGAGGTGAAAAAGAGCGAGTGGGCTTTTATATTGACTCTATGTTAATCGTTGATTTATGCCTCAGCTTCAGTAATTGTCTCATTAGGGATAATTACGGCGGTAAATGGAGTGATCATTATTATTTTATCCCACACAAAAAAAGGCAACACATAAATCGGGGGATTGCGGAATCTAATCACTGAATTGATGTAGATTTTATTTCTCGTTGGGGAGGGAAGGGGGTGGGGAGGGAGGGAGGGAGGAGGGAGGGGGAGAGGGGGAAGGGAGGGAGGGAGGAGGGGAGAGGGAGAGGGGGGAGGAGGGGAGAGAGGGAGAAGAAGAGAAGAGAGGAGAAGGAGAGAGAAGAGGAGAGGGAGAGAGAGAGAGAGAGAGAGAGAGAGAGAGAGAAGAGAGGAGAAGAGAGAAGAGAGAGAGAGAGAGAGAGAGAGAGAGAGAGAGAGAGAGAGAGAGAGAGAGAGAGAGAGAGAGATAGGACGGAGAAGATAAAGAGGGAGAGCGAGAGAAAGAAAGAGAGACAGAGAGAGCGGAGAGAGTGAGAGAAAGAAAGAGAGAGAGAGAGAGAATGATTTTCACATCTGAATGAACGGACAACAATATTTATTACTTTTTCACGCAGATGACAACATGATTAATGACGAAAGGAAAAGAGTGCAGAAGCTATCTATCTATCTATCTATCTGTCAATTTTCCTACCTACATATCTACCTATCTATCTACCTACCTACCTATATCCCCCTACCTACCTACTCCATACCTACCTATCTATCTCCATACCTACCTATCTATCTCTACACCTACCTATCTACCCTCCTATACTCATCTATCCATCTACCTCTCTATCTATTCATCTATTTACCTACCTATCGCTCTACCCACCTACCCCACCTACCTTTCTCCCTTCCCCTCAAGCATCCAAAACAGGTGTAATTTTACCTGTGTTAAGAGAACTCGAGGGGAAAGCGAACATAAAAATACAGAGAGATTCGCGCACTGGACGTGTGTGCGTGCGTGTGGAGTGAGGGGAAGGGGGAGGGAGAGAGAGGGGAAGGGGGGTAATTTGGTTGTGTCGGAGGAGGGAGGGAGGGGAAGAGGATGGGAAAGGGAGGGTGCTGATGTGCGTGTGGCCGCGGTGGTTGGAGGGAGGGAAGAGGGAGGGAGAGAGGAGGGTAGGGAGAGAAAAGATTAGAGTACATGTGTGTGTGTGTGTGTGTGTGTGTGTGTGTGTGTGTGTGTGTGTGTGTGTGTGTGTGTGTGTGTGTGTGTGTGTGTGTGTGTGTGTGTGTGTTGTGTGTGTGTGTTGTGTGTGTGTGTGTGTGTGGTGTGTGTGTGTGTGTGTGTGTGTGTGTGTGTGTGTGTGTGTGTGTGTGTGTGTGTGTGTGTGTGTGTGTGTGTGTGTGTGTGTGTGCTTGTGTGCATTGCAAGTACATTTATTTATGTGTACGGAACAGGGAAAGAAAAGAAGAAAAAAAGGAAATGATTAAGAATGTTGATGATGATAGTGACGAAGACGAAGAAGAAGAAACAAAAGAAGAAGACCTCACTCCCGTCACCAAAAAATAGACAAATAGAATAAAGAAAAAAAAGAAAAAAAAGAAAGAAAACAAACAAGAAAGAAAAAGACTATCACCACATAGGCCTTTCAAAAAGTCACGAAACCTGAAATCCTAGCAAACAAACGTGATTAAAAAAACAAACAAACAAACAAAAAAGGATTATAACCTCAATCAATCCACGTCTTTGATTATTTACATAGCATGTCTCTTTTTAATTTCTTTCTTTCTTTTATTCACTGTCTCTGGAAACAGAAAATTGATTTAGAGCGAAGAATCATTCTTAATCTAGTATTCATTACTCCAGCACGCGATCTTCCTTGATTCAATTTAAAGAAAGAGAACGAAGAAGGAGAAGAAGAAAAAAGAAGAAGAAGAAGAAGAAGAAGAAGAAGAAGAGAAGAAGGAAGAAGAAGAAGAAGAAGAAGAGAGA
>NW_020870692.1:675790-680790 GCF_003789085.1 Penaeus vannamei
ATTATTATTAATATTATTACTATTATTACTATTAACATTATTATCATTATTGTTATTATTATCATTATTATTATTATTATTATTATTATTGTTATTATCATTATTATTATTATCATTATTATTATTATTATTATTATTATTACTATTATATTATCATCATCATTACCGTTGCTACCATTTTGAATATCATAATTATCATTAACGTCAATTCTATTAGTATTATTACTATTATCATCATCATCATTATTTTCCCACTGCCATTATCCATATTATTTTCAATATCATTAGCATTATCCTTTTCATTATCATTATCATCACTACTACAACTGTAATTAATACTAGTACTGCTACCGTTACTACTATCATTATTATCACTCTTATTACTATTATCAATCTTCTTAAGTTCTGAATTTTAGTTGCTGTTATTTAAGTCACTCGCTTAAAAGCCACTTCTATTATTCCAGCATTCCACTGTCTATCATGAAGTCTGTAACCACATTTTTCATTAATCTTTAAAGAATATATAATATAAACCTTGGACAGATAAGTCTTCAAAGTAATTATCATCATTTTCATAACCAAGTTTACCATCCAAGTTTTTCCTTTTATTTTCAAAGTAATTATCATTATTTTCATAACCAAGTTTAACAGCCAAGTTTTTCTCTTATTTTCAAAGTAATTATCATCATTTTCATAACCAAGTTTAACAGCCAAGTTTTCCCTCTTATTTTCAAAGTAATTATCATCATTTTCATAACCAAGTTTACAGCCAAGTTTTTCCTTTTATTTTCAAAGGAATTATCATCATTTTCATAACCAAGATTAACAGCCAAGTTTTCCCTCTTATTTTCAAAGTAATTTTCATCATTTTCATAACCAAGTTTACAGCAAGTTTTCCTTTATTTTCAAAGCAATTATCATCATTTTCATAACCAAGATTAACAGCCAAGTTTTCCCTCTTATTTCAAAGTAATTTTCATCATTTTCATAACCAAGTTTACAGCCAAGTTTTTCCTTTTATTTTCAAAGCAATAATCATCATTTTCATAACCAAGATTAACAGCCAAGTTTTCCCTCTTATTTTCAAAGTAATTTTCATCATTTTCATAACCAAGTTTACAGCCAAGTTTTTCCTTTTATTTTCAAAGCAATTATCATCATTTTCATAACCAAGTTAAACAGCCAAGTTTTTCCTTTCATTTTCAAAGCAATTATTATCATTTTCATAACCAAGTCTTTTCCTTTGATCTTAAGAAAAAAAGACGATACCATGAATGGATAAGACTTCAGAATAATCACTTCAGGAATCAATGGTATTTTGGGTACCTTGGGCATCATCCTATACGTATGTTAATCCTAGTATAAACCTTTATATCTAGAGGTCTATCGTCTTCACATCACTGTTGTTATCTCTCTTATCTGTCCATTGCCTTGCGTGTTATATTTTTCTTTATCGTGTGTTTGCTTGTGTTCGCGATTATTATTCCTTCAGTTTATTTGGGATGTTTGTGTTATCTTGGCCTCTGTTTTCTATATAGTTATTTACATGTCGATTACGTTGTACAGAGAGCTGTTTTTAATCCTGTCTCCACTGTTTTGTTTCATAGTTTTCGTTTATAATTCTGAAAAGGATTTTGTTGTCTTTCCACTATCTATCTGTTGTTATTTAGCTTTTCTCGACGGTTGTGTTATATAGATTGCAGCTATCACCTCTCTCTGATTTTGTTTCTTTGTTGTTATCTTTTATGTTTCCCTATTGGTGTGCGGAACAGAACACTGTTATTATTATTATTATTATTTTTTTTTTACTTTTCCCGCCGCAACTTCTTTACGCTGGTGCTCTCTCTCTCTCTCTCTCTCTCTTTCTCTCTCTCTCTCTCTCTCTCTCTCTCTCTCTCTCTCTCTCTCTCTTCTCTCTCTCTCTCTCTCTCTCTCTCTCTTTCTCTCTCTCTCTCTCTCTCTCTCTCTCTCTCTCTCTCTCTCTCTCTCTCTCTCTCTCTCTCTCTCTCTCTCTCTCTCTCTCTCTTCCTCCTCCTTCTCTCTCTCTCTCTCTCTCTCTCTCTCTCTCTCTCTCTCTCTCTCTCTCTCTCTTTCTAATGTTATATCTCTGCTATCATGCTATGATGTACAGAACACGGCTGTTCTGCCCCCCATCCCCCTCTGTTATTTTCTGTTATCATGTTCTACTGTTATCTTCATCCTCTGTTATCTCTCTATTGTTATCCATTCGATGCCTTTCCTTTACTATCAGCTTTCTACTATTATCTTCCTCTATTGCTCTCCCTTCACTGTCTTTCCTCTATTAGCATCTCTCTGCTGTTTATCCCCCTCTTCTTCTCCTCCTCCTCTCTTCTCCTTCCCTGCTGCGCATCAAATCTAACTTCTGTCTTCCTGCCATTATCTCTCTGTTCTTCATTCCCCTCTAGTTATCTTCCTCTCCTCTTCTCTTTCCGTGTTACGCGTCAAATTTACTTCTATCTTCCTTCTATTATCTGTACGTTCTTCATTCCCTTCTAGTTATTTTCCTCTCTTCTTCTCCTTCCGTGCTACATATCAAATCTTCTTCTATCTTCCTCCCATTATCTCTCCGTTCTTCCTCCCCCCTCTCGTTATCACCCTCTCCTCTTCTCCTTCTGTCTTCCTGCCATTATTTTTCTGTTTTTCATTCCCTTCTATTTATCTTCTTCTCTTCCCCTTCCGTGCTACATATCAAATCTTCTTCTATCTTCCTGTCATTATCTCTCCGTTCTTCCTCCCCCTCTCGCTATCATCCTCTCCTCTTCTCCTGTGCTACATATCAAATCTTCTTCTATCTCCCTTCTATTATCCCTCCGTTCTCCCCCCCCCTCTCGTTATCACCCTCTCCTCTTCTCCTTCTGTCTTCCCCATCATCTCTCCGTTCTCCTCCCCCTCTCGTTATCACCCTCTCCTCTTCTCCTCCTGTCTTCCTGCCATTATCTCTCCGTTCTTCCTCCCCCTCTCGTTATCACCCTCTCCTCTTCTCCTCTGTTCCTGCCATTATTTTTCTGTTCTTCATTCCCTTCTATTTATCTTCTTCTCTTCCCCTTCCGTGCTACATATCAATTTTTTTTTTATCTTCCTGCCATTATCTCTCCGTTCTTCCCCCCCCCCCCCCCTCTCGTTATCACCCTCTCCTCTTCTCCTTCTGTCTTCCTGCCATTATCTCTCTGTTCTTCATTCCCTTCTATTTATCTTCTTCTCTTCCCCTTCCGTGCTACATATCAATTCTTTTTTTTATCTTCCTGCCATTATCTCTCCGTTCTTCCTCCCCCCTCTAGTTATCTTCCTCTCCTCTTCTCCTCCTGTCTTCCTGCCATCATCTCTCCGTTCTTCCTCCCCCCTCTCGTTATCACCTTCTCCTCTCCTCCTTCTGTCTTCCTGCCATTATTTTTCTGTTCTTCATTCCCTTCAATCTATCTTCTTCTCTTCCCCTTCCGTGCTACATATCAAATCTTCTTCTATCTTCCTGTCATTATCTCTCCGTTCTTCCTCCCCCTCTCGTTATCACCCTCTCCTCTCCTCTCCCCCAATTCGCCAGGGACGTATTCCGGGCCATAGATATTTGGATCAAACTCCGATTCCCGATCCAAATAATTTTCCCTGATTAACCCGTTAATTGAACATCACTTCCGCTCGTTTGCTCGGCGCTCCATTTTGGAAAAAAATATGCGTATTATTTCACGGAAAATTATTTCAGTAACAGTTTGGCGGATAATTGACTTCGAGAGCGTTAACAATCTTCGTTGATCTCTGGCAAATGTGTATTCGTGTTGGTAATTAAATATTTCGAATTATATATATATATATTTTTTTTGGGGGGGTAATGTTAATTATTATTGTTTTATTTATCGTGTTGGTAATTAAATATTTCTAATAATTTTTTTTTTTTTGGGGGGGGGTGTTTATTATTATTATTTATTTATGTGTTGGTAATTAATATTTATAATGATTTAATGCTTATTATTATTATTTTATTTATCGTGTTGGTAATTAAATATTTCGAATGATTTTTTTTTGGGTAATGTTTATTATTATTATTTTATTTATCGTGTTGGTAATTAAATATTTCTAATGATTTTTTCTTTTTTTTGGTAATGATTATTATTATTATTTTATTTATCGTGTTGGTAATTAAATATTTCTAATGATTTTTTCTTTTTTTTGGTAATGATTATTATTATTATTTTATTTATCGTTGGTAATTAAATATTTCTAATGATTTTTTTTTTTTTTGGTAATGATTATTATTATTATTTTATTTATCGTGTTGGTAATTAAATATTTCGAATGATTTTTTTTTTTTTTTTGGGGGGGTAATGTTTATTATTATTATTTTATTTATCGTGTTGGTAATTAAATATTTCTAATGATTTTTTTTTTTGGGTAATGTTTATTATTATTATTTTATTTATCGTGTTGGTAATTAAATATTTCTAATGATTTTTTTTTTGGGTAATGTTTATTATTATTATCTTATTTATTTATTTATTATTACTTTTTTGATATTTTATTCTTCAAGTTGTGTTAAGAAATTAGTTATTTGCATATTACTATCAGCGACATCTTTATCGGCGAAATGAACCTGTTATTACAAGACACACTTATAAAACCGATAAAAATAATAATTTCATCCAGTCGATAAGTAAATAATGAAAGGAAATGAAATCACGACCAAGAAATTATTTTACTTATTGTTTACTTTAGATATCTTTCGATATAAAAAGAAATTTAGATATATTTATATTAATAGAAATTAGATATATTTATATTTATTATATTAGATATATTTAAAAAATTAGATAGATAAAAGATTAGATATATTTCGACAATTTTGATAAACAGCAGAATTAAGCATATCCTGGAAATAGGACAGTTGAGATATTTTCTAAAAATAGATAAGTTTTGTCAGTATGTTTTTTTTTTTCTTTTCTAATCATACCTAGATATTACTTCCCTGGCAAGGAATTACATCAGAATTT
>NW_020870692.1:683290-686200 GCF_003789085.1 Penaeus vannamei
CCTCTTATTCCCTTTTCTTGTTTTTCTTCTTGGTCTTTCTTTTTTTCTTTCTCTTTCCTTCTGTTCTCGTCATTTGAGGAGGAGGAAGAGGAAGAGGAGGAGAAGGAACAGGAGAACAAAAGGACGAAAAAGAAACGAAGGAGAAAAGGAAGAAAGGAAAAATAAAAAAAAGGAAAAGAAGAAGAGTAGAATAAAGAAAACAAAACAAGGAAGAGAATACAGAAAAAATAAAAGGAAAAAGATAAAATATATATCGGAGAAAAGAATAAGAAAAAAAAAAAAAAATACACATCAGAGCGAATTGTGGAAGAATCACGTGGTTTGAAAATAGGGTTCTCTAGATCTCGGTATTCCGCTTCGTAAACAATGAAACGAAACCCGCCAGGTTGCGCCAGAGTGGGCTGTTCGTCTTAACGGGGTCGGCGGCAGGTCCAACGCTCTCAGAACCCTCGTGTTTTATGGCTCTTGGGCGTGTGATCAAACGTGTAAACAAATCCATACCATTCATTGATTCTTTCGCCCGTCTTTCAAACCGATTGTACTATGCACACCTATGACGTCACTGGGGACTACGAGGGTAAGAGGAACTGCGAAGGGATCGGTGTGCATTTTTTTTTTTTTGCTGCTTTTTTTCGCTTGAATTATCATTATCTTTGTTGTTATTATTATCGTTGTTATTATTGGGGTTGTCTTTATTATTATTGCGAATATCATTACGATTGATAGCTGTATTACCGAATTAATTTACGCTTTAGGAGTTCGAATCGCCTTCCGAACGCGGCCATTGAGCGAAGCCGCGAATCGATCTCCTCAATTTTTATCAATGGACCTCCCTTTTGTGCAAGTCATGGCCAAGGAGTAGGAAATCCTAGATCAGCTGTTCATGGAAAGTTCAAGAGTCCTGTTGAGAAGCAATAATCATAAAGTAACCCAAGCGGGGAAAGGCGATGGGCTTGAAATGATAGAGTAGTTTATATATTAACTAGAATCACTTCAATCTGAGTGTGTTTTGTTTGTACAAAAGCCGAAAAGAAGAATAGCGTGGCCCTTTGCAAGGAGTTTCTGGGGTTGTACGTGAGCATTTTAGATCGGAGGTCCTTGCGAGTGTACAGTCTGTTTGATGTGTGTTTATCCCGTCAGTATTCTTCTAATGAGGTGAGCAATAGTCTCGAAAAAGAGGTTATATCAAATCTTTTATGGGTATATCAGGTGTTCCAATTTAAATTTCTGTCGGTGAAGCTCACGCAACGGCCCTTCACGTTGCAAAACCAGCGATGGGTTGCCACACAATAACAAAATGAATTTTACCGAAGAGATACATTAGAGATACATTGTTTTAAAACATCGTCCCTTTCGATTAGAAAAAAAAAAAAAAAATTACCAATTTCTATCATGACACGTGCCAGCCCTTCCAAGACCAAGACACACCCATGCTTCTAAAACAACCCAATTAACAACACAAAGGGAACTAATTCATCCTTAATGACAATCCCAAAAACCTCGACACACCCACGCAATTAAAAACACGAAGAATTAATTAATCCACGTGTTCAGCGTGCCTGGCAACACCTGTGTTTACAAACAAGCATTCTAGTGCTCCAGTAGAGACACTTACCCGGCCAAGTAAGCGAGAGTGATAAAGTGTGCGTTTATAACCTAAACATGCTTGAACCTTCAGTCTAAACACAATGGTGGGTTGGATTACTTGGTCACCCCTTGGGGTTTAAAGGGAGAGGGAGAGAGGGAAGGAAGGAGGGAAGGAAAAGGAGAGAAAGAGAAAGGGAGAAAGTCTACCGAAGCTTCTCGTAAGGGACGCCAAGTTTCAGTTCTCTTTCTGTCTCTGTATCTCTCCTCTCTTTTCTCCCCTCTCATTCTCTCTCCTCTTTTTTCTCATCTCTCATTCTCTCTCCTATCTTTTCTCCTCTCATACTCTCTCTCTCTCTCTCTCTCTCTCTCTCTCTCTCTCTCTTCTCTCTACTCTCTCTCTCTCTCTCTCTCTCTTTCTCTCTCTCCATCCATCTATCCATCTCCCCGTCTCTTTCCTTTCTCACCTCCTCCTCTCCGTCTCCCCTTCATTCCTACCCTAAATTTGTCTCCCTCCTTCCCTCCCTCTCCCCCTCCATCTCGTCACACATTCTCCTCTCTCCCTCTCTCCTCTCTCTCTCTCTCTCTCTCTCTCTCCTCTCTCTCTCTCTCTCTCCTCTTCTCTCTCCTCCTCCTCTTCTCCTTCCCTCTCTCCCTCTTTCACTCCCTCCATCCATCCATCCTCCTCTCTCTGTTTTTTCCTTATTTCCCTCCCTCTTTCTCTCCGTTCTCCTTCCTTCCCCACCCTAAATCTGTATCCCACCTTCCCTCTCTCTCTCTCTCTCCCTCACCCAAACTGTCACTTTGGCTTACCGTTTGACATGAAGTGCTGCCCCCCTTCCCCGCCCCCCCAAAAAAAAGAGAGAAAAAAAAGTTTGGTGAAAGGGCAAAGGCAAAGCTAAAAATTTCCAGTAGAGTTGTTTAACTAGTTGCCTTACCTCTCCGTCTGCCATAGTTAGTCACAGTCGACTTTCCATCGAGGGCTGTGTTTGTGTCCAGGTTTGTGTTGCACGCGAAACTGGGAGCGCCAATTTTGTACCTCTTTTGTGGGTATATTTGTGTTTTTTTTATTCATTTGGAGCGCCTGTTTTGTACCCTCTTTTGTAGATGTATTTTTTTTTATTTATTTATTTGGAACGCCAATTTTGTTCCTCTTTTTTGTGGATATATTTGTGTTTTTTATTCGTTTGGAACGCCAGTTTTGTACCCTTTTTTGTTGATGTATTTGTTTTTTTTTATTCATTTGGAACGCCTATTTTTGTACCCTTTTTGTGGATATATTTGTGTATTACTTTTTAATTTGGAATACCATTTTGGTACCTTTTT
>NW_020870692.1:687395-697395 GCF_003789085.1 Penaeus vannamei
GCTAAATGGCTGCCCTTTTTTATCGTTCTTTTTACATGTTTTTTGCGTGTTCCCTCCCGATGTGTTTTAGTGGTCGGCGGTTCCGAACTGCCTTCCATTTGTGTCGGTGACGCCGCATCGACTCGACTTTCGGGTTGACAGTCGGTGCACGTTCCTCGGGCGTCGCGCTTTTATATGCCTGAGCTTTGTGGCCGCCCACGCCCTCGCGCCCCCGCCCCGCCCTCGCGCCGCCCGCCGCGCCCTCGCCCTCCGGGGCTAGGCGTGTCTGACGGGCGGCGGATGGCGTTTCCATGCTGGGCGCCGATTGGCTTCGGGCGGGTCGCGGGAAATCATGTTATGGATGATGTAATGTTTCTCATAGATTGATTAGTTCATTTGTGTTTATGTGTTTTGGTCTGTCTCTTTCGCTGCGTTTGTTTCTCTGTTTGTTGGCTGCTTCTCTTTGAAGTGAACGGAATGAGGCTGCATTGCATTATCGTCAATGGGAATCTGATTTTGTCAATACACAAATGGCCAAGTTTATCTCTTGATAATTAGGCTTGCTGAAAATGTAATTAACTGAAATTTTAATACATTTACCGTTATTTCATTCCTGATCCCAGTGATTAGGGTCTCAGTCCATAAATAATGTTTCATGAGCAAGAGACGCATTTGCGATGTACGTGTGTCTCTATATATTGGTTGTGTGATGTGTAAATATATATATATATATATATATATATATATATATATATATTATATATATATATATATATATATGTGTGTGTGTGTGTGTGTGTGTGTGTGTGTGTGTGTGTGTGTGTGTGTGTGTGTGTGTGTGTGTGTGTGTGTGGTGTGTGTGTGTGTGTGTGTGTGTGTGTGTGTGTGTGTGTGTGTGTGTGTGTGTGTATGTGTGTGTGTGCATATTCGTTTAAATTTCACCCAAGCCTGGGTCGTTTAGCAAAGAAATGCGTCAAATACAAAAGGCTACGAATTTTGAATTACTGATCGCCAGACGCAGCAGCAGGAGCAACTTCCGTTTTTATGGGATTATTTGTTTGTTTGTTTTGCTCTAAACTGAGTTTTTCAGGAAGGGTTCGCCGAGGAGAAATAGTCGTACAAATATAAAAGCCTTTTCTGTTTAGGGAGTAACCGTATCAGTTATTTATGGCCTGACTCTTCTTGACAGTTAATATGATTGAGGTTCGGTAAAACGTCGAGTAAAATTTATATTCGAAAGTATTCAAGAAAATTGTTTGTTTTTGTTAACATGTGAGTATTGATATGTTCCTGCCGGTCTTTTTACCTTTGGGTTTTGTGTTATTCATGCATTTTACATACATATTTTTTTTATTTTTTTATTTTTTTGGGGGGTGGATCTCCAGTGATTTGAAATAAAGGAATCTCGGGAATTTCACTGTTGAAAATATAATTTTGCTCTTTATTTGGGCTATGCTTACTTCTTATTGTGTTTTTGAATATCATTAGTTCTCTCATCACTGCCATCCCTACCGCCTTTGCCGCATTCATCGCCACCTCTGCAACTGCCAGCACGAGCCCCGCGAAAGAGCAAAATCGGAGCCAAAAGCCAAAGCGGCCCAACGGCTTTCTCGCCGCCCGGCTCCCTCCGCCTCCTGTGAAGAAGAAGAATGCAAGCCGTGAAAGGCGGATGCTGGGCGTCGATCGAGCGGGCGCCGAGCCTCAAAAGAACCTCGGAGAGATCAGACGAGCCGAGATAATCCCTGCTTCGGTGGACGTCGAGCTCAAGAGATACAGGGGAAGCGAGGAGAGAGGACGTCGGTTTCATATAGAAGGAGGAGGGGGAGACGGAGAAGGAGGGAGGATTCATATAGAAGGAGACAAAGACACCGTGTTGAAGGAGAAGAAGAAAAGGGAAATGAGGAGGATGGGAATAGATGCGGGAAGAAGAGAAGAACGTCGGACTGAAGTGAAAGAAAAGAGGAAAGTCGAACTCAGCAAGAAAAGGAGAATAAAGGTGGGAAGAGGAGAAAGACATCGAGCTAAAGACAGAAAATAGACAATAGAAGGACACCGAGTCACGGGGACGGGCGTGGGGAGAGCAGAAGGACGTCGAGGTGAAGGCAGCGCAGTGAGAGAAGGACGCTGGAGGAAGAGAATTTCGTGGAAACGGAGCGAAAGGAGGCCGGGGAAGCGCCGCTTGACTGGGCTTTGATATTCAATGTCTCGGATATTTTTCCAGATGACGAAAGGGCCGTGTGTGGGAGCCGAGCAAGGAAGGGGAAATGAAAATAACTAGTAAAGCAGGAATAAGCAGAAGGTGAGAACAGATAAGAAAAGTGATAAAAATAGAGAAACAAAACGGTGCTGTCCAACTATATATATTATATTATAATTATATATTATATATAGGATAATGATAATAAGACAATGATCAGTATAATATAGTACCAATATAATAATAAAATGATAAAGTAAATATGGGTAATTAAATTTTAGTACGTTATTGTATATATATCAAATATACCTATAATATAATATAGAGTAATATCAATAAATAAGTATATACTAAGTATATATATATCACTATAAATATATAGTATATATTATAGAGGCATGGCCGCCGTAATGAGATATTTATCCATCTTCACACACTTGATATATACTAATGTATCAGAAGACCTACTTTATATATATATAAAATAGGCTCTAATATATATACTTACCATATATATATATAATACTCAAGTAGTATATATACATATTATACTTTATACCGATATATATTATACTTCATAGTATATAGGTAAACATAGACAGACATCAAAGCCAAATAGGTATTTCTGTCGCCTTTATTTGAGATATTATATCACTAATCATATAATACCCTTACCATAATATAGTATCCGCAGTAATTATATATACTATATAATTATATAATAAGTACCAAGACCTATTGACTTAATACTACCACCATAGGGACCTTATTATGACATTAAATAGTATGTTTTGCATAAAACTTATAACAGCACCACCCATATATATCTACCTAATTGATATACCTATAGGTTAAACTTGTAATGTTATGATATATACAAACTTTATCCTACTATGCTATATATCACAATATCTATTACTAGGTTAGATCACTATATACTTATAGTATATATCATATATCTATATAGTATATTACGTATATATAATACGTACCATATATATATATAACTATTAGGAGTAGATACTTTTCTTGTCCGGTGTATTGATTATAAGTGAGTAATAGGCTATATAGTTAGGACGCGGTAGTATAATCCCTATATTCTATGCCTGGTTATGACGTCATTGTATATATAAGAAGGAACCAAGGGTAGAAATGCATAGGTAAAGAAAGATATATAGTATTAAATGAGAAGGGAGTATAAAGAAAATGAGTACGAAAATAAGGATATTAATAAGCTGAGAGAAAGGACTGTAATGTAGTTGTAGGGTTGGAATTGATGTAGGGATGTATGGGTAGGTGAGAGGGTGCTTTGTATGGTGTGGTGTGTGGTGAGTGTAGATGGTAGGTAGGTGAGATGTAGATAGTCGATGTTAGGTGGGTTGCTAGGTGGTGTGTGGGCGTGGGTATAATTATATATTGTACTCTAATATAAGTGATATTAGATAGGAGGCAGCGATAAGGTGATACGAAAGAGAAGGAACCAAGAAAGGCAAAGATAATAAAGATATTAATATTACATAGATTTAAACGCGTAAAGTAAAATTATGTAATATAAATAATAGTATAGAAATAGATAGAAAAAACGAGGGAATAAAATGGAGGGTAGAAATTTTTTTCTGTATACATTCAATAAAATGTAACTTATTATACAATAAAATATTGGATTCACTAACGATGTATAACACTGTATTATAAACAAATTACAAGTATACACTGTATGACGAATAGGATAAACTACACAGAGGAATGGTATAATCCGATTATATAAGTAAATGGTGTATGTATAAGAAAAGAAGATGTGTTATTGTTATCATATTCAAGATATACATCTAAGAATATAACATTATATATCTACGTAATATACTATACTATAATGGATCTATAAAGCAATTATCGCTATTATATTGGTAATACTGTATGTGTTGTCACTATTATATATTATTATAATATATATATTTTATAAGTGATTACTATGTTATAACATATTTATATATATATATATATATACGCTTATCTCTATTTATAACTATTATTGGCGTAGCGCGTAGTATATATTATCTTATTGTATATGTATATGTATATGCTCATTATGTTATGGAATATGCTTCTTGATAGTTGTGAATATGTGTATACACATATATACTGTTATTTAGCTCACATTGTTAAGTAAAACCTATGACTAGTTATTATTTCAAATGATTTATTAATTATAACTAGTTGTATATCAGGTATAGTATGATAATTTATATGTATATGGGATATGAGGTGTTAATATCTCGGGTATCATATATATATAATATACCTATTTATATAAATATTATTATAAAGATATTATAATATCCTATATCAAGTTTATACTATACTATATAGGTGGCTGAGTGGTTAGTATTTCTTTTGTAATTTTCTGGCATATAATGTGGTATAATATGATTAATATTTTAGGTAATAGGCTGAGGAAAAATATATATAATATAAATACCGATAATGAAATTAATATATCTATAAATATATATATATGCATAGTTAGGTTATTATTATTAATATAGACCCAATCTATTAGAACATCATATATACAATTAAACAGTATATCACGTAAATATATATATATAATAGTATATACATATGATTTATTATGTATGGTATGTTATGTATATATATATATATATAATATAATATATATATATATATATATTATAATATGTGTGTGTGTTGTTGTGGTGGTGGTGTGTGTTGTGGTGTGTGTGTGGTGTAGTGGGTGTGGTGTGTGATGCAAAATAAAAAACCACCTTTGCGAATCCCTAAATCCTCACTCATCACACTGCCCGCCGCCCTTCCTCCGCATCCCCGCGCAGCGCTCCCGCCCCCATCCCGCCGCGCGGAGTTGGGAATGCCCGAGCCCGCTGCGCCGGGACCTTCTGGCTCGAGACTATCAGGACAATCTGTCAAACATTCCCCCAGGCCCTCGCGACCTGGTAATAAGATGAAGATTTTTCCCTTCCGCCCCTCTGCCTATGACATTATCTTGATCCGGGAAGACGGGTGTGCCAATAAGGGGGAGCATGTCATATGTGCTTATTTGTTACTCTCCGTCTGCTTGTCCTCTGTGTTTCTGTCCTGTCTGTCTCTGCTTCTCTCTTTTGCTTAACACACACACCAAGTATATATAATAATATGATATATACATCTATCTTGCTGGTCTGTCCTGTCTTTTTCATCTCTCTCTCTCTCTCTCTCTATCTATCTATCTATATATCTTCTTCTATCTATCTATCTAATCTATATCTAATATCTATCTTATATCTATATATCTAGATATCTATTTTATTATATATGTATATATATATATAATTATATATTATATATATTATATATTATATTATATATATATATATATATATATATATATGTATAGACCACATGAGGAACACACACACACACACACCAACACACACACCACACACACCACACCACACACACACACATATATATATATATATATATATTATATATATATATACATATATATATATATATATATATATGTATATATATATATATATATATATATATTATATAATATAGTATATATATATATATATATATAATATATTATGTATGTATATATATATAATATATATATATATATATATAATATATATATTATATATATATATATATATATATATATATATATATATATATATATATATATACATATATGTAGCATATATGTATAACATATGTGGCATGGCGTGTGTCTGTATAGTGTGTGTGTGCGTGTCCGCACGGAATGCGACACGGATGCAAAACTTATATACAATGTATTTATCAATAAAACGCGTTTTTCCAAGAAGCAATGTTAGCCAGGGCCAAATAGCATGTTGTGGCCGGGCCATAGGGTGATGTACCGGGGTGGGGTGTATAAGGGTCAAAAACCCCTAGTACCTGGCCTCAGTTACGCCTGCGTGGGACATGGGGGCTCAGATAATCGATTTATATCACAGCAGGTAAGGCGTCTTTCTCGCACCTCTCCTAGAAGGCGTGCAAGCTTAGCGCTGATTGGTGGAGCCTGTGTCTTGCGCTGTCCCCACGCGCTCTGGAAGCTCGCCGCTCATTGGTGGCTATTCAAAGGGGAATGAGGTATCCTGTTCCTTAAAGAGATTTTGGAAAGGGGAAATTGGAATGAGACAGAATGAGAGAGAGAAGAAAAGAAAACAGAAACACAAGACATAGCTGATCAACCTCACACGCTGAATTAGGAAATCCAAATGTTCTTCGACGTATAAACGATCTAGAACGTAGCGACGGCGTCCGGACGCTTAACAAAACTGATATAACGAACGAGAGAGAGATAACGATAGATAGAGAGAGAGAGAAGCCGGATTGGGGAAGCGAGAGAAAGGGAGAGAGGAGAGAGAGAGAGAGAAGGGAAGGTTACGGAAGCAAGAGGGAGAGGGAGAAGGGGAAGGAAGAAAGAGAGGGAAAGGGGGAAGGAGGGAAGGGAGGAATGAAGATAGAGAATTAGGAAGGAAAAGGGAGAAAGACAAATAAAAAAGCGTAAGAGAGAGAGGGGGGGAGGAAGGAAGGAAGGAAAGGAGAGAAGAGAGAGAGAGAGAGAGAGAGAGAGAGAGAGAGAGAGAGAGAGAGAGAGAGAGAGAGAGAGAGAGAGAGAGAGAGAAGAGAGAGAGAGAGAGGAGACAGAGAGTGAGAGAGAGAAAGAGAAAGAAAACAACAATATAGAGTAAGAGAAAAGAGAGAGAAAAAAAACCCACACACCCTCGTACTCCACCTGCAAACGAGTTTCCTCTCCCCTCCCCCCTCCTCCACCCCTCTGCAAGAGAAAGAGGCAAAAAAGAAAAGAGGAAACCGCCCTCGTGCCCTTCCCTCTCCTCGCTCACCGTAGATGCGAGAGGAGCTGCTTTCCCTCGACGCAGATCTGTGTTTTGATAATGACAGATGAGCGGGAGGAGGAGGAGGAGGAGGGAAGGAAGAGAACGAAGAAGAGGAGGAGGCGGCCCGATGGCGAGGGAGCGGCAAGCAGGCAAGCAGGCAGGCACGCAGCACGCCAGCGTCCTTGACAATATTTAGTTCTGACTAACAGTCGCAACCCTTCAGGACACGGCGGCGCGGGGGGAGGACGGGCGGGGGTGGTGGTGTGGGGGGGGGGTAAAGAATATAATTCACGGGATGGAAATCCTGCGCCAAAGTGAGAATCGGTGTGTGGTTTTGGAGGAAAAAAATAACTAAATGTTCGGACGCATATCCGTACTGTAATTATGTTGTACACTGCATATAGTGTAATTAAGTACGAATGTATATATATATATATATATATATATATATATATATATATATATATATATATATATATATATATATATATAACATATAAACACACGCACACACACACGCACACACACACACACACACACACGGATAGTACGCGTTTATACATACGGCTATCAACATAGAGACGAAAAAAAACACACACATACAGAGCAGCCAACTCTCACTCGGCAAAAGCAATCCACCCGCATTTGCTTGATCTCTAAAAAAGAGGAAACAAAACAAGCAAACAAACAGAGGGGCGGTGTGTTCACTTCGGTCCGAGGACAGACAGTGAGCGCCCGAGGATGGGAAGGACGAGGGAGGGATAGGCGGGACGGACAGGATAATGGCCCGCGGGAGAGATTAATGGGGCTGAGGAAGCTATGGTGAAATGGGGAGGTTAATGGGGATGGTGAAATGGGGAACGTAAGGGGGTGAGAAAATGGTGAAATGGGGAGGTTAATGGGGATGGTGAAATGGGGAGACGTAAGGGAGTTGAGAAAGGTATGGTGAAATGGGGGGCTGAAAAAGAGATACTGAAATGGGGAGACGAATGGGGGTGTTGAGAGAAGTACAGTGAAATGGGGAGACGAATGGGGGTGTTGAGAGAAGTACAGTGAAATGGGGGTTAATTTGAGGAGGTATGGTGAAATGGGGAGGTTGAGAAAAGCATAATGAAATTAAAGATTAAAGGAGGTACCCATGGGCACATTCATACACACATGGACATGGACACATACTCGCACATACACACACATACACACACAAACACTCAAAACACCCCAAAACACATACAGTCATACACACACACAAACAAAACACACCAAACCACACTTACACACAAAACACCCAAACAGAAACGCACACACACAAAGAACACACACACACACACACCCAAACAGCCCAAACACACACACATAAATAACCCAACAAATGGACGGTAAAAGGACGCAGTACGGCCTGGGTATAATTCAGGATACAAGAACAGTATCAGATTACAGTTCAGAACATTAAACAGAGTTGATCATATCTCCGTAACAAATGGAATATAAACGTGGCGCGATATATCAACGAGCGGGTATCCTGCTCTGCTTAAAAGGAGATGACCATTTATTAAAGATAACTGAGGGAGACTACAAAGGAACATTTATATAAACTCCCTTTTTTCTCTCAGTACTCTTAGACTTTCTCTCCCTCCCTCCCTCCCTCTCCCTCTCCCTCTCCCTCTCCCTCTCCCTCTCTCTCTCCTCTCTCTCTCTCCCTTTACATCCCCTCCGCAAAAAAATAAACAAATAGATAAATAAATGCGGAAAATAACACCTAACTGACTTGAAGCACTCAACACTCCAGTCCTTCCCAAGCAAGCGACTGACACTCAATCTGCTCGTCCAAAACATGTTCAGCGCGCGTTGTTCAGCGTTCTTTATGTTCTTCTGGTCCATGTTCAGTGTCCATTGTTCTTGACTTCTGTTCTTTTGTTACCATTCTTGCTGTGATTCCTCTTGGTGTTAATCTTGATTTTTATTGTGGTAATCTCGTTTTATCGCTTAATTTATTTATGGTCTTTCCGATTTTTTTCTTTGTTTTTCCGTTCTCTAATCATTTATTTTGTTCCTGTGGTTATTCTTGCTGTTTTCCTATTTTCCTTATTATCCCCGTTGCTCTTGGTCTATTCTCATTCCCGTTATCCCTCCCACTGCTCTGGGCCGCACCTTTCTTATCATTCTTACTATTCCCATGATCATTTGTTCTTATTCTTCTCCTTCTCATCATTCCCATTCTCCTCATCGCTCCTATGTCTCTTATCTCGATTCCCGTTATAATTACTTCCTCCCTTTTTCTTCTTCCTCTTCTTTTTCTTTTCCTTATTCTTCATTTCTCTTCTCCTTATTCTTCCTTTACAGTACAGAAGACACCCTTTGCGTCCCCAACCGAAAGGGATTCCCTACCCTCATATATATTATATATATATATATATATATATATATATATATATATATATATATATATATATATATATATATATATAAATAAAAGAATCTGAGCCCATAACGAAATCTTGGGATCCCCTATAAAAAAAAGTCAACTCCCAAGGCGTCTATAGCGATCCCTGGGCACTCTCCCCCTCTCCCCCCCCCCGCCCTCTTAGCCTTTCCTTATTCTTTTTCCCTTTTTTGTTTTCCCTTCTCCCTTCCTATCCCCCTCTTTGTCTCTATCCCTTGTCCTCTCTCCTTTTGTCCATTCCTCTCGGTAGTGTTTGAACTAGTTGTATTCATCTTTAAAAGACATTTTACTATTAAAGTTATTTACAGCTTTTCGATTTGTTCGTGTCTACCAGTCTGTCTGTCTGTCTGTCTGTCTGTCTGTCTGTCTCTCTCTCTCTCTCTCTCTCTCTCTCTCTCTCTCTCTCTCTCTCTCTCTCTCTCTCTCTCTCTCTCTCTCTCTCTCTCTCTCTCTCTCTCTCTCTCTAAATATCCCATAAATGAATGAGAAATT
>NW_020870692.1:707395-709895 GCF_003789085.1 Penaeus vannamei
ATGGCCCTTTAAAACAACAAACCAAACAACGATTGAAAGAAATCAAGAAAGTAACATAAAAACAAGCAAACAAATATATGAAACACAAACAAATAAATACGTAAATATGAGAGAGATACCATAAACACGACAACTTGGCATAAGAAGCTGCCAAACGTCTTCTACTACTCATCGACTCGCTCTCTCTCTGTTTTCAGTAATCACTATTCTTTTTTTTTTGCTATTGTTATCATTACCATAAATGTAATATTCCTACCTTTATAAATATAACTACATAACAATTACCAATTTTAGCTATTAATATTGTTATCATCATCAGTACTATAAGAAACATCATCATCATTTTATTATAATCATTTTCAATTATATTTATTTCATCTCTCTATCCCTTTTAAGTTTTTTAATATTCTCACTTAACTTTTCACTTATTATCTTCTTACTCTCTGATAGTATTCCATTCCTCCTTTTTTTCCACTTTTTTATCTCCCCTTCTCCTCCTCCTTTCCTCTCCTCACGCTCCTATCCCCTCACTCCTCCTCCTTTTCTTCCCCTTCCATCCATCCCCCTCCTTTTCCCATCCCTATCCCTTCCTCCTTCCCCTCCATCCCTACCCCTCCCTCCCCTCCACCCATCCCTCCCTCTTCCATTCCACTCCACCCCTCCTTCCCCTCCCCTTTCCTCCTTTCCCCTCCACCCTCACCCCTCCCTCCACCCTCCCCTTTCCCCTCCACCTCCCCTTCCCTCCCTTTCCCCTCCACCCCACCCCTCCCCTCCACCCTCCCCCTTTCCTCCTTTCCCCTCCCCCTTCCCCCTCCCCCACCCCTCCCCCTCCCCCCACTCCCCCTCCGCCCCGACGACCGAGCGACCGGCCGGCCACTGGCAATGGACTCCGCTGTTAACTCCTCTCTTTAACTCTTAACTGCTTAAACTCTGATTGCCCTGGCTGATGAGGCTCTTCCGGAATAGCCCTGGCGATCGGGAAGTCGGAATCGGAACGGGAATCGGGGATATGCACCCCCCCGTTCTCCCCCCCCCGTCTTATTCCCTCTTCTCCCTCGTCTTCCTTCTTCCTTATTCCATCTTCCCTCCTTCTCTCTTATATATTTTTGACTTTCTCCGCGCTCATTGTTCCCATCTCTTCTTATCTCATTTATCCTCTTTTCGCCTATTGTATCCCTTATTACCTCCTTGTACTGTTACGTAACCCCCGCCCGTCCATCATGGCTAGACAAACTGTTTGAGATGGGATAATGCAAATAATAAACTAATTATGAAAACACTGCATTGCAGGAGTGTTGGTCAATAAATTCGAATTTAATAAACGAATAAAAAAGATGATTCATAGAACATGTGATGATTCTGTTTGTGTGTGTGTGTGTGTGTGTGTGTGTGTGTGTGTGTGTGTGTGTGTGTGTGTGTGTGTGGTGTGTGTGTGTGTGTGTGTGTTGTGTGTGGTGCGTGTGTGTGTGTGTTGTGTGTGTGTGTGTGTGTGTGTGTGTGTGTGTGTGTGTGTGTGTGTGTGTTCCTTTGTTTGTTCACGTACCCTATGATCTATGCTGCGTACCCCAGGGGTACGCGGACCCCAGTTTGGACAACACTGCTATATGCTATCCCCACTCTCCTTTCCTCCTATCTTCCCTCTTTTCCCTCCCTCGCTCCTCTCCTTCCTTTATTATCCACCACTTCCATCCTCTCTTTCTCCTTTCCATAATCCATTTTCCTCCCTTCCTCATACCCCCCCCCCCTCCAACTCCTCTCTCTCTCTTTCTCTCTCTCCTCTCTAACTCTCTCTCTTTCTCTACCCCTCTTCCCTCTTTCACTCTCTCCCCCCCTCTCTCTCTACCACCATCCTCTCACCTATTCCCTCCCTCCCACCCTCCCTCTCCCTAACCCCCCCCCAAAGACTTCCGGTAATCTCCTTCATCTCAACCCACGGCGCATCCGGACCCCCCCCCCCGACCCCAAAAGCCCAGCTACCTGTCGGTGAAGCCTTCGTCACAGGAAGTGGATGAAGGGTTGGTGGGGCAAAGTAAGTGGATGGGTGGGTGGGTGGGGTTGGGAGGAGGGGGGATGGATGGGATGGGGAGAAGGGGTGGGTGGGTGGGTTGGTGTGGTGGGTGGGTGGGTGGGTGGGTGGGTTTGGGTGGGCGGTAGATGAGCGGAAGGGTCACAAGGGAAGAGGGGGGGAAGGAGGGCAGGTGCAAGATGGTTGGGGGAGGGTGGTGAAATGAGATAAAGGAAAAGTCAAAGAAAGGTGGGGAAAGGGTGGGTTGGTGGGGGAAAGGTGGGTTGGAGTGGGTTAACGGGAGAAGGGTGAGTGGGTGGAGGGAACGTGAGGGAAAAGGTAGGGAAAATAGACATAGAAGGAAGAAAGGAAACTTTTCTCAGAGAAAGAGAATGAAAGATGGAGAAAAAAAGAGAGAAAATGAGCAATACCAAGAAAGAAGCAGCGCAGAGAATGAATGACAAGACAAGTAAATGTATGGAAACAGTCGCTGCG
>NW_020870692.1:714895-719390 GCF_003789085.1 Penaeus vannamei
CTCTCTCTCTCTCTCTCTCCTCAATCCCTCTCCCTTATTTCGCAATTCTCTTCTCCTCTTTCCCCCGCCTCAGCCACAATATCCTCCCAAACCCCTCCTAGCCGCCCTAAGGTCCTTTCAGGGGCAACAAATCGGCCTCATGCCCCGTCTCCCCTCTTTTCATTCCCCCTTCATCTCTTCCTTCTTCCCCAATAGTCTCTTTCGGTCTCCTTCTCAGTCTCCTTCGCTTTTTTCTTCTTTCCAATTCTTTCTTTCACTCCCCTACTCCCCCTCAATTCTTTCGGTTCGCCTAATTCCTCCTTTCTGCCTCTCCCTTTGTTTCCTCTTTCTCCCCTTTCAGTCTCTCGCCCTCCCTCCCTCCTCTCCGTCCCTCCTTTACTCTCCCCTAACCCTCTTTCGCTCCCCTCCGTCCCTCCCTTTACTCTCACCATCATCCCCCACTTTCGCTCCTCCCCCCCCCTTCTACCCCCCTCCCCCCACGAAAACTGTTTACGGCCGAGAAGCAAAAATTCCCAGGAATTTATCCCCACCACGTGAGAGGAATGCCACGTGCGGAGGGTGAAGGGGGAGGCGAGGTGTTGGGAAGTTGGGGAGAGGGGAAGGGAGGGGAGAAGAGGAAGAGGAAGGGGAGAAGAGGAAGGGGAACAGGGAGGGGAGGGAGAAGGAAGGGGATGGATGAGGATTATGAGAGGAGAATGAAAGGGATGTTGATGATGATGAAAATAATGATGGTGATGATGATGATGATAGTGATGATGATGGTGATTGTGATGCCGATGGCGATGATGACGATGAGGAGGAAAAGGAAAAAAAACGGATAAGGACGAGGAAAAAAAGGGAGAAAATAAATAAATAAAAGAAAGTAAGAGGAAGGAGAAGAAGGATAATCAAAGGAAGAAACACATGTTGAATGCATTCAGAAACATCCATCCCCCTCCTCCCCCCCCCCAAAAAAAAAAAATGTTGCTCTTCAACATATATTCTTTTTTTCCATGCTACCTAAACAACTGCGTGAATATTTACTGACATCGGTCGGCACATCATCTTATCCCCCCACCTTTTTACCCAAATATCTCTCTCCGTTTCCTATTCTTCTCTCGTTTTCTATTCTTTCCCCTCACTTTCCAGTTCTCTCTCCTCTCTCTTCTCTCGTTCCCCATTCTTCTCTCTCTACTCTCGTGTCCTATTCTTCTTTCTCCTCTCTCTCTGTCTCTCGTTTCCTAGTTTTCTCTCTCCTCTCACGCTTTCTATCGTTTCTTATTCTTCTCGCTTTTCTCTCGTTTTCTATTCTTCTCTCTTCGTTTCCTATTCTTCTCTCTCCTCCCTCTCTTTTCTCGTTTTCTATTCTTCTCTCAGCTCCCTATCTTCTCTCGTTCCCTATTCTTCTCGCTCCGCTTCCTATTCCCCTCTCACCTCCTTCTCTTCTCTCGTTCCCTATTCTTCTCTCTTCTCATTTCCTATCCTTCTCTCACCTCCCTCTCTTCTCTCGTTTTCTATTCTTCTCTCTCCTCTCTCTCTTCTCTCGTTCCCTATTCTTCCCTCTCCGTTTCCTATCCTTCTCGCGGACGGAAAACTATCCGCCCTTCCGCCTGGCGTAATAAGCCTCGCGCTTTCGGAAGAAGAAAAGGGGTTAAACGAGACCGCTTCTTAACGGATACAGAGAAGGGCAATGGGCAGTGACATTCGCAGGGAAAGCAGCGGCGGCCGATCTTGCTCCAACAGAGAGAGTAAGGAGTAAGGAGTAAGGAGCAAAGAGTAAAGAGTAAAAAGAAAGACAAGAATAAAGAGGAGGGGAAAGATTAGCAGACTATCTTGCTCTGAGAGAGAGTAAGGAGTAAGGAGTAAAGAGTAAAGAGAAAGGCAAGAATAAAGAGGAGGGGAAAGATTAACGGACTATCTTGCTCTGAGAGAGACAGAAAGAGGAAGGAGAAAAGAGAAGAGAAAGGAATGACAAACGACATTACTCCATGAGAGATAATAAAGAACAAAGAGTACAGACGAGAGAGAATGGAAAGAGAATAAAGAAGAGGGAGAAGGAAAAAAAAGGGAGCCATCTTGGCCCCGATATAGAAAGCAAGAGAGTAAGAGAAAAGAGAATGGCGAGTGATCCTACGCCAAGAGTTCAGGAATAAAGAGGAAAGAGGGAGAGGAATGCGTACTCTTGCTTTTTCCTTGACGCCGGAGAGGGGAATCCCCGGAACAGAAACTTGGAATGACGGTCGAGGCGCCGCGCTCTCGGGTCTTTAGTGCGAGAGGGGGAGAGAGGGAGAAAGGACAGGCCGTAAATAAAGGGAGGAGATAGGGAAGATGAGAGAGAGAGAGAGAGAGAGAGAGAGAGAGAGAGAGAGAGAGAGAGAGAGAGAGAGAGAGAGAGAGAGAGAGAGAGAGAGAGAGAGAGAGAGAGAGAGAGAGAGAGAGAGAGAGAGAGAAGAGAGAGAGAGAGAGAGAGAGGGAGAGAGAGAGAGAGAGAGAGAGAGAGAGAGAGGAGAGAGAGAGAGAGAGAGAGAGAGAGAGAGAGAGGAGAGAGACGAGAGAGAGAGAGAGAGAGAGAAGGGAGAGAGAAAGGGAGAAGAGGAGAGAGAGAAAGGGGAGAGAGAAGGAGAGAGAGAGAGGAGGAGAGAGAAGAGAGAGAGGAGAGAGAGATGACTGGAGAGGAGAGAGAGAGAGAGAGAGAGAGAGAGAGCAGAGAGAGGGGGAGAGAGAGAGAGAGAGAAGAGAGAGAGAGAGAGAGAGAGAAGAGGAGAGGAGAGAGAAGAGAGAGAGAGAGAGAGAGAGGAGAGAGAGAGGAGAGAGAAGAGAGAGAGAGAGAGAAAGAGAGAGAAGAGAGAGAGAGAGAGAGAGAAGAGAGAGAGAGAGAGAGTAGAGAGAGAGGACACACCAAGGGAGAGAGAATGGGAGAGAGGAGAAAGAGAGAGGAAGCGAAGAGAGAGGGAGGAGAGACGATGAAGAGAGAGAGAGGAGGTTTAGGAAGTAGAGGAGGAGGAGACGAGAGAATAGGGGAAGAGGGAGAAAGGTGAGAAAGAGACGTTAGTCACGTAGGACGAGAGAGAGGACACACTGATTCAGAGCCAAACTAACAGAAGATTGCGAAGGATGGCCTTAAAAAGGAGAAGGAGGAGGACGCAGATGAGAGAGAGAGGAGAGAGAAGCGCAGAGGACCACACAGAAGCGGGAAGCACCACGACAGAGCAGACAGGAAGAGAGAGAAGGGGGAAGAGAGAGAGAGGGAGCAGAGAGAGAGAGAGAGAGGAGAGAGAAGAGAGAGAGAAGAGGAGGAAGAGAAGTAGAGAAGGAGAGAGAGGAGATGAGAGAGAGAGAGAGAGAGAGAGAGAGAGAGAGAGAGAGCAACGACCTGGCTTCCAGCCCGTTGCATCACGACCCATCACCCTCCTTCCTATCTCCGCTATTGCATGCTCGTAAGTGTCTGCGCGAAGGTGTGTGTGTGTGAGTGAGTGCGCGCGGTAGTTCATGAGTGTGCGAGTGTGTTTGTATGTATTTGTGTGTGGAAATGAGTGACTGAATACGTGAGTAGGACTATGAGTGTGCCTGTGCATATACTTGTGTATCTATAGCCAACAAAACGAAAATATAACAGTATTAAACCTGCGAACACGAGCCAAGGTTTCCTCACGGTAATAAAACAAAAACAAAAAATCTTCGCAAAATTTCCCAGAGCATTCACCTGTGTCTTTAAGAATCGCTCAGACGAACTCCAGGGCAGACGCATGAAGAGTCAAGAATTTCTTAATCCACCCCCTCCCCCCCCCAAAAAAAGAAAGAAATACAAAAAAAGACAAGAGAGCAACTTACCCAAACATTCATACCAACCCGTACAAAAGGTGATCACTTCCCCCTCGGCGCTAAGACAGCGTGCAAACCTTTACGTTAAACACGCTTAACCAAAGCCAAAGAAAATCTAGCGGCGTTCACCCGGAGGAACTTTATTCAAACCGAGACAGATAAAGTTTTAAGTTTTCTTATTACTTCTGGCAGAGCTACAAAAGAAAAGAAATTATCGGGCTGCATTTGATGGACTGACTTTACCTTATTCAGCCTCGATGAATAATTAAGTCGATATAACACACGAGCGCACGCACACACAAACGCACGCACGTACATACTGTATGTTCATACATATACATATATACATTATCCTTACTATTTTCATACCATAATCACAGTTATCATTATTCATATCACACATACACAAATACAAAACACCGCATACACATACACACACATCCACACACCCCACACCACAGACAAACACACAGGACACACCGCTCACTCTTCTATATTAGTGGATGATCAGCTGCGGCAACCGATCGGCTTCGAGTCTGAAATATCACATCAACAAAGGCTTCAAAATAAAAAAGAGAAAAAAACAACTAAAAACGGTAGAGTTTTTTCAGGTGGGATGTTAAGCTGAATGATGCCTTTCCCGATAAACTATTGATTTTACCTTTTTTAAAACCCCACTTTATTTATCAATTTT
>NW_020870692.1:746690-756690 GCF_003789085.1 Penaeus vannamei
GGAAGTAAAACACCTGTGGACTGCCAAGGGATTTGCCAAGAAAAATTATACCAAGATCAATATCTGAAACAATGACGTTGGGAGAGAGAGGGGGGTGAGGAAGAGGGTGAGAGGGGGGGGGGTGAGGAAGAGAAGGAGAGGAGGGGGGGCGAGGAGTGAGAGAGACTTGGGGGAAGTTTAAAGATGACGGAGTAATGGAGTGGAGGGGACTGAGGACAAGGAGAGAGGGAGAAGGAGAGAGAGAAAGAGGAGGAAAGAGGACACGCCGATAGCCTATCTATCTCTTGAGGGAAAATGAAAGAGGAGAGACATCCATAGAAAGATAGATAGACGGACAGAGAAGGGAGATAGAGAGAAGGGACAAGGATCCGTAGTGTTAAAGGTGATTATTGGATCATCAGTTACCATCATCATTATCATCACAAGTTATTATTAGTAACACTTTCATCATTACCGTTATCATGAATACCACAATTAGTATCATTAATACTATGATCAAGATGATGGTATTATTTTTCTTGTTTTTCATTTTATCAAATGTGATTTTTATAATGATACTGATAATAATAATAATAATAATAATAATAATAATAATAATAATAATAATCATACTACTACTACTACTACTACTACTAATAATAATAACAATAATAATATACGCCTACATATTTAAATAAAAATATCACTAATAACGGTGACAATAATAATAACATCATCATTATCATAACAATAACAATAATAGAAACAATAGCAAGAGTGAAAATGGTAATAATAATAACAAAAATATAAAGGGAAGATCAAAAAGATGATAAGGTATAATAATAGCAATGATGACAATAAAATAATAGCACTGCTAAATCATGACAGCAAGATAACCCAAAACAGTAACTGTGATAATGATGGTAATACCGATACGCAATAGTAATGGTGGTGGTGATAATGCTAATAGTATTGCTAATGCTAATGCCAGCAACAACAACAACAACAACAATAATAATAATAACAATAATAATAATGATTACACTACTACTAATACCACTAGGAATAACAATAAAAATAATGTCAATAATAATACCGATAATAATAATAATAACAATAATAATAAAAATGATAGTAATAGTAATAGTAATAACAATAGTAGAATTAGTATTATTAGTAATGAAGTAGAAGCAGAGGTGGTAGTAGTAGTAGTAGTAGTAGTAGTAGTAGTAGTAGTAGTGGTAGTGGTAGTGGTAGTGGTAGTGGTAGTGGTAGTGGTAGTGGTAGTGGTAGTGGTAGTGGTAGTAGTGGTAGTAGTAGTAGTAGTAGTAGTAGTAGTAGTAGTAGTAGTAGTAGTAGTAGTAGTAGTAGTAGTAGTAGTAGTAGTAGTAGTAGTAGTAGTAGTAGTAGTAGTAGCAGCAGCAGCAGCAGCAGCAGTAATAGCAGTTGTAGCAGCAGCAGCAGCAGTAGTAGTTAGTAGTAGTAGTAGTAGTAGTAGTAGTAGTAGTAGCAGTGAGTAGTAGTAGTTAGTAGCAGTAGTAGTAATATGAATAACGGGAATAATAACAACTATTATAATGTAGAACCATGCTGCTGCAGCTGCTGATGATGCTGACAACCGCACCAACAAAACGAGAGCGCACTAGCATCCCAGCAGCAGCGACCCTCCCAGCCCACGAGGCCGGCGTGACCCGCGCATCGTCCTGCCACAGGGGAGAACATCATGTCAACAAATAGTCCGAACGCGTGCATGTCCTCGCGTGGCGACGCCTTCGGCCCCGTCATCCACCACGCCTGGCTGGGTGGTTGAGCCGGCGGACGGAGCGAGCGAGTGACTTGCCGGCTCAATTAGAGGCACGGGCTTCGGCCAAAGGTCCCTATTAAACCGGTCGCTGGCGTCGCTTTCATTACGGTCGAATCTTGCATAGTAGGCGGAGGTGCGTGTCAGTCTTATGGTCATGCAGGGGTTAGCAGCGTCATGCACGAGGCCCTTCAGATGAGGGCTTGTTAAGTTGTACGAGAACCGATTCAGAGAGGCGAGCTGAAGCCTTGCTGACTTGAAATATTTCCCAATAATTTCTTGATACCGATATGTCTTTTTTTCTTCTTCTTCTTTTCTTCGAGCCTTTCCTTTTTCGTCGTCTATTATTCCTTTTTTTCATAACAGCTAATTTCACATTTTTATTCAGGGATATTTTCAATTGTGGAAAATACATACTTTCCTTTATCTAAAAAGAAAAGAAAAAGAGAAAGAAAGAAAAGAAAAGAAGAAAAAAAAAAAAAAACGTATTGTTAGCCCATGCAAGTGGAATTTCTGAAAAGCATAAAAAACTCCCCCCCCCCCCCAAGAAAAAGTGGTAAAAATATACCGAAATAAACTTTCCTCGCAGGGTGCATAACCTTGCACTTTTACTTAGCAAAGGCTTGTCCTTTGCAAGACCTGCAAGAGCACTCTTAAATATGCAGTCATGGAATGCTCCCCCCTCCTCCCCCTCCTCCCCCTTCCCCCTCCCCGAGTAAGGACTTGCAGCCGTCAGCGATTTTTTTTTTTTTTTTTTTTATCATTATGCCTTCCTCAGACTTGTTTCTGGTTTCCGATCTGCATGCGAACTATGCACCTGAATACCTATTTGTCCGAATGAATATATCAATGCATATGTATCTCTAAAGAAATATTCCAAATAATAGATTTAAATGCCTAGACACGAAAGACGGGATTCATCAACAAGAAGATGGAAGTGGGAAAGGGCAAGGATGAGAGGAATAAGGGGAAGAGGGAAGAATAAGAAACCCACACACATACACGCACTCAGCCACACGATCACACAATCACACACACACTGTATACACGCAAATCATGTGCTTGTATATATAAGCGAACTCATTCTGTCGACGGGACTGTCTTATTCTTTTCTCTTATTTAGTACACATCTGGAACCCTGAGCATCTGAGACGTGAATCCATATATGGAATCTACACCCTGCCAATACTCCCAGGCTTCACATATTCTCAAGACGGAAGGAATTAGTTTTCTGAAGGACGCCCAATCCCCCTAATGCAAATTCATTGGCTTATCGCGTTTCCCTTTTGCATGCCATCGAAAATAAAATGACAAAAGAAAAAGAGAGAAAGAAAGAAAAAAAGCCGAAATGAAAAAAAAAAAAAAATGAAAAGTAAAAGAAACCTCTTTTCTCTCTTCACGCAGCGCCCCCGCCTCCTCTGCCACGCTCTTTCTCCGGCCTATAATGGCATTAATTACTTAAAACATCCTCGGCCCGTCGATGAGTTTAAGCTGCCTTGTTTATTCTGCACTCAATCCGACCTGTACGAGCGCCGGACTCCTTCGCTCCTCGCTCCTCTCAACCCCCCTCCCCCCCCACCCGCCTCCCCTCCTCCTCCTCCTCCTTCGCTAGCTCTTCTTCAATTTTCACGCCGCTTCTTCCATATTTTTCTCTACCTACCTTCTTTCCCTATGCTTTATATTTTCTACTACTTCAACTTCCTTGTCTTTAACGAGTTCCTTTTCCCTGTCACTCCCACCCCCTTTTCCTCTTCAAATCCCCTTCCCGTTTCTCTCTGCCTCCCCTATTTCTTCCACCTTCCCTTCTTCCTGCCTCGTCCCATTTTCCCGCTTCCTCTTTCATTTTTTCCAATTTCCACTATTCTTGCATTAAACTAACTTCCCACTGTCACTTCCACTGCCTCTTCGTACCGCCACCCCCTGCTCTTTGCCGCCTTTGATATTACCACTATCACACACACACACACACACACACAGACAGAGAGAGAGAGAGAGAGAGAGAGAGAGAGAGAAGAGAGAGAGAAGAGAGAAGAAGAGAGGAGAGAGAGAGAGAGAGAGAGAGAGAGAGCGAGAGAGAGCGAAAGCAAACATCCCGAAAGAAAGCGTGCGAGAGAGAGAGAGAAAGAGACAGAAATTAACCCTTGCGGAAACTTGATTCAGATTCGCTTCCTCCACCGCGACTCCTCTGCCGCAATACCATTTGTCCGAATTCTTTGTCATATTCCACTAATTGGCGAAATCCATATAATTTCGGTTGTGGTCTTTTGTTTCCCTCTTGACTCGCCCTTCTCTCCCGCCGTCTTAAGAAGTCCAATTCTGTTCTCTTCTTCCCTCTAGTTCCTTCCTTTCATTTTCTTTATGATATATCGGCATTATGTAATTATCTTTCTGTTTCTAGTGACCGACATTATCAATCTTCTTTTATTATCTGCATTTTCTGTGCATTTCTTTTATTATATATTTTATTTAGTTTGACGATCATGCTTTTTTTTACCTTTGCAGTTATTCATTCTCTTTCGTTGTGAAATACATAGCCATATGGTAAAGTATGTGGCACTTTCTTTCATTTTCTCCTTTTCTCTCCCTTCCTCCATTCTTTCTTCCCTCAGCCCTGTCTTCTCGTTGTTCTCTCTCTCTTCCTTCTCTCCCTCCGTCTTCCTCCTCCGCCTCCCTTCACTCCCCCTTTCATCCCTCAGCCCTGTCTCCTCACTTTTCCTCTCTCTCTCTCTTCCTTCTCTCCCTCCGTCTTCCTCCTCACCCTCCCTTCTTTCTTCCCTCAGCCTTGTCTTCTCGCCGTTCTCTCTCTCTCTGAATGCGTCTTTTTTCCGCCCCGCATTTTCGACCGCCGTCCCTTTTACCCAGATGCCATTGTACATCTCCTTTTTATTCATCTTCCTCTTTATCTCCGCTCATTATTTTACATTCCATTTTCGTCCATTGTCCCCATCATCATTCTCATTCTCATCATCAACATCTTGATCGTTACCATTATCCTTTCCATTAGTCGTAGTGGCAGCAGCAGCCGTGGTAGCAACAGTATTCGTCGCAGCATTATCTATCATAGTATCATTATTATTACCATCACTATCATCACCTACATAATCATCACAAAGGAAAATTCCTCTGATATAAATAATCACTGTTCAACATCATAATCATCACTATTACTATTATTCTTATTTACTCTTCAGCTGCCTCCTCCTACCTCCATCTGAATATATTTATCTTGACCATCCTTATCTCGAATCTCGGGATGTTTCTCCTAATTACATGCAGCATCCATTAAATCTCACCCTCGCTTAATTTCTTACTTTAGCGTTATCTAATGTCTTTCGTTATCTTGTTATCACTGTTCCACGCAAACAAACTTTTAACAGTTAAAGACCGCAACCTTTTACTCATGAATATTTACTCATTAATACTCAACTCTTCAATACGTTCCTCATTTCTTAGTTAATTACTGAGGCTCATAATTTTCATACAAAAAATCCCTTGCTTACTTTAGCTTCGAAAGACACATCTCGATAGGATATCCGAAAAAACAAAACAAAAGAAAACTAACAATAGTTCTTTAAATTATTACTTTCTTTCTGTTTTTTTATTAATTCCTGATTTTTCCTTAACGTCTCGTTTCTTGCTTTGGTCTCTCCTCTTTCTCTTTTTTGAAGTTCCGTTCCTTCGTAAATTCCTTTCCTTTTTTCTTGATTGTCTCCTCGTTCGGAAATGCGTATCCGTTGAATGTAAAAGTCTTTTGCTAACCGAGGAAGCAAAGAACAAGCAGGTTACAGTTTTGGACTGCAGTAAATTTCTATTCCTATTCCCCTAAAGTCCATGAATATGCTGGCGTCCTTATATCCTTTCACAAACAAACAAACACACACACACCACACACCGCGGCCGCGCGCGCGCGCGCGCGCACGTACATACAAATATTTTACTTATCCTTTATCTCATTATATAAAAATACCGATCGACTTATTTCATACCAATATGGAATCGTTACTTTCGTTTGATGCAATTCCTTAAAAAACGTGTGTATTTTCTTTTTCTATCATAATCGTAGAATAGGGTCGTAGAGGCATAAAAAAGAAAAGCTGGAAATACAAATCCAATATAACAAAAAGAAGGAAACGTTACGGACGTTACAACGTTCTCAGAAAATTAACGAATAAAACTAACGATTAAAAAGTTAAAAGTTCAACATAACAGGCAAACAAATAAATGAACGAAACACGACACCCTTCCCTTGCCCCACCCACCCCCCACCCTCCTTAAAAAAATAAATTCCGTTCTTCGACAAAATGAATAAACGAAACCATGAATAAGCCAATGAACGAAAGAAAGAGAAGCAACAACTTCAATCGAGGTCCGACATCTTCTACATTTTCCCGCCAAATAACTCAATTTGGGCGATTCTCTAGAACACGGCCCGAGTTAAGCTTTCGGCGACTTTTCGTAAAACTGAATGGGAACTGAAAATTATTATTCATTTTTTTCCTTCTTCGAAAAGCCAAAGAGAGGAAGGGAGAGAAGGAGGGAAGGAGGGAAGGAGGGAAGGAGGGAAGGAGGGAAGGAGGGAAGGGGAGGGAGGGGAGGAGGGGAGGGGGAGGGAGAGGGAGAGAGAATTCGCTGCTAAAGTCTTCAAATTTGTTATGAACTTTTCAATCATAACAGAAACAAGAAGCAAGAAGACAAGGGGGAGTAGGAGGAAGGTAGAAGGAAGCAGAAAAGTAAAGGAAGGAGGAGAAGAATTAGGCAGAGGAAGAAGGGAAGAGCAATACAGAGAATGCGGATGAGAAGGAAGATGCGAATGGAGGGAGGAGGAGACTTTAAGAGATGGAGAAGGAACAGGAAGAGAAGAAGGAGAAGAGGAGGAGGAGGAATAAGGGGGAGGAGGAAGAGGAGGAGAAGAAGGAGGAGAGGGATACGAAAAAAAAGACGAAGGAGGATGAAAAGGAAGAAGAGGAGGAGGAGGTGGAGAAGGAGGAGAAGGAGAAGGAGGGGGAGTAGGAAGTGGAAGAGAAGGAGAAGGAAACCCCTTTGGGGCCAACCGAAGGGGAAGGGGCGGAGGAGGAGGGGGGGGGGGTAACGAAATATTTGATATCATCCACTCTCTCGTCTTGGCCTCAGCCCCTCAAAAAAGGAAAGAGGAAAAAAAATATATACATTCGGATCTGTCTCAACCTCCTAACCCCCCTCTCCCTCCTACCCGCCAACAACTCACCCGCTTATACTCACTCCTACAGCCCGCCTAACCCAATCCCACCCCTCCTCCTCGACCCCCCCCCCCAACGTCCCCTCCTCTTCGACCCCAACTCCACCCGCTCCTCCTCGACCCCACCCCCCCAGTCCCCTCCACTTCGATCCCCCCCAAACTCACCCCTCCTCGATCCCCACCCGACCTCACCCCTCTATCCGACCCCCCAACCCCTCGTCCAACTCCCACCCCTCTTTCCCAGACCTCCAACCCACCCCATTCCACCACTCCTCCACGACCCTCACCCCTCACCCCTCCTCCCTACTCCACTCCGCCCCTCCTCCCCACCCTAACCCCTTCCCCTTCCCACACTCCACCCCTCCTCCCAACCCCTACCAGCCCTGCCATCGTCCCGTCGGCCTGTTTTTAACCCACTGAACTTTCTCCCTTAACTGACCCCCTCCCGCTGGCCGTCGCCGCCGCCTCTCCCGCTCAACCCTTTCTCTTTAAGCCTCCTCCTGCAACCCCCTCCCCCTCTTCCCTCTTCTCCTCTCCCTCTCCTACTTCCTCCCTTCTCCTTCACTCCCCTCTCTCTCCTCTTCTCTTTCAATCCTCCGCTCCGTTCTCCTCATCTTCCCTCTCTTTCTCTCCTTCTCTCTCTCTTTTCTCATCCTCTCCGTATCCTCATCCTTCCCTCCTTTCTCGATCACTCTCTCCTATCCTCTCCGCTTACCTCATCCTTCCCCTCCTTCCTCCTGCTGCTGCTACTCCTCCCCCTGCCCGCACACCACACCATCCCCCCCAAACTTTTCAATCCCTCCTCCTCTCCCTCCATCTCCGCCCCGCCCACGTTTTCCACAAACTCCCCTCCCTTCCCCTTCCTTTGTACCCCCTCTCTCCCCCCTCCTTCCATCTCCCCCACCGCTCCCCGAATCTATTTATATCTCAACCCTTCTCATCGCGGTCTACTTCATCCTCCACTCTTTTATCCCGTCTATATTCTTTCCTGTCGATTCGCATATCTATCAGCTGTATTTTCGTTATCGGTGGTTCTCTCCCTCTTCCATCTTCTCAGCCTTAGGGTTCTGTCTTCATCTGTATCCTATCAAATATTTCATCATTTGTCCCTGGCGTCTATCTGTTTTCATTTCTTCATTACCATTCATTCTAATTTTCCATTCCGAGTTCATTTTTCCCCTTTGCAGTACACACTATATCTCAGTTAGCCACCTGTCTTTCACATCTTTCGCTCTCTCTTTCAAACTCACTTTATGTAATCCCTTATCTCTGTCTCTGTCTGTCTGTCGGTCGTCTCTCTCTCTTCTGTCTGTCTGTCTCTCTCTCTCTCTCTTGTCTCTGTCTCTCTGTCTCTGTCTGTCTCTACCTCTCTCTCTCCCTCTCTTTCTGTCTCTTTCGCTCTCTCTCTCTTTCTCTTTTTTTTCTCTTTTCTCTCTCTCTCTCTTCGCCTTCGTTGCCTACTTTGTTCTCTCTCTAGTTATCTCCCCGTCTTCTTTCTCTTCCTCTCCCTCTCTCCACTCTACCTCACAGTGTTCCCGGTATCTCATTACCACACACTTCACTCATTCTTTCGAGGGCGTAATTAACCTCATAATCTTACATGCCTTCTTTATATTTCTCTCCCTCTCTCTCTCTCTCTTTCCCTACTTTGCCCTCACCTCTCTCCCCCCTCCTCTCTCTCTTTCTCTCTCCTCTCTCTCTCTCTCTCTCTCTCTCTCATCTCCTCTCTCTCTCTCTCTCTCTCTCTCTCTCTCTCTCTCTCTCTCTCTCTCTCTCTCTCTCTCTCTCTCTCTTCTCGTCTCTCCCTCTTCTCTCACTTCCCGTCTTTGCCCTCTTCTCACTCTCTCAGAAACACTTTCCTCCTCTATAAGTTTCCACCAGTCTCTTTCTCCTCTAATAGTATTTTCTCTCTCTTTTTCAAACACAAACTAGAAAAAATACATAAAAAATTAAAACGTTCCTTAGACAAGTTCATAGAATTTACTAATTGGACTGTAGTCTTTTAACTATATTTGCACCGTGTTCCTGAAACCCTAATTTCATCAGGCCTGGGTTTCTTATTCATTCCGTATTTTTTTCTTCTTTTTCTTCCTTCTCCATAAAATCTGTAAAAGCAATGTAATCATCATCTTTAAAATCCAATCTGTCCATCTGTTATTTTTTCGAAACAATACAGATTTCCAGATTCGAAATTTCTCTCGATTTCTTTTATTCTCTCTTTCTCCCTTGGCACTCGTTTATTACTATTTTTTCGGTCGGTACTTCTTCCTCTTCTCTACTTACTTCTCCTCCTCCTTGTCTATTCACCCTCTTTCGAATTCTACACCAATTCTCCTCGTCTTGCTCTCTTCCTCCTTTCTCTTCTTTCCTGTGCTCTTCGTCTCCCTCTATTCCGAATCATTTTCCCCTTTCTCTCCCTCCTCTCCTTTTTTTATTTCCTTTGCCTCTTTCTCTTTCTCTTTCAGGCCTCCCTTTCCTTCTTTCTCCGTTCACTCCTTTCTCTCTCTTTTTCGAATTTTTACTTAACTCTCCTCTTCCTTTCTATTCCGAATTCTTTTCCAGTTTCCTTGCCCCCCTTCCTTCTCCACTCTCTGCCTCTCCATTTATTTTCCTTTATTCCGCAGCTTCTTCTCCTCTTCCTCCACTCTCAGTCAAATTCTCATCTCTCCTTTCCTTCCCCAGATTTCCTATCCCTACTATTCTTCCTTTCTTTCTCTCTCTCCCCCTCTTTCTCTCTTGCCATTCGCTCCTCTCACGTCGTTTCGTTCTCTCTTTTCTCTTTTTTGCTGTGCATTTGTTATTTCTTTATCATTCCTCTTCTCTTCTATTCCTCCTCCTTCCATCCGTCTGAACAATATATTCCTTCATCGTTTTTATAAGGATATTTTTAGGTATCTCCCTCGCCCGTCTTTTACAAATCTATCAGTGAACCATTTCTTTCTTTTCTCTGCTCCTTGCCCTTTCTTTCTCTCCTCTTTTATCCAATTCTCCCTCTCTTTCTTCCT
>NW_020870692.1:761690-763381 GCF_003789085.1 Penaeus vannamei
GAGAGAGAGAACTGAGGCTATAGTTACGCAGTTGCTTAATTGGACAAAACTTCCGCTTAGTATAAACTCCTGCTACCCGGTTAGTTATATAGGTTTAGACGGCGGATAGTTAATCACAGCAACAAGGAAATGCTGGTTTATTTAATGCAAATCGAGATTCCTCTTCACGGTATTAACTATAAGATTCCTCTTCGGTTATCTAACCCACACCATCAACCACACATCACAGGCACAAATCGCAATTCGGTAGAGTTATAAGAACAATAAATGCAAAGTGAGGGGAGAAACAGACAGAGTAGACCGAGGAACAATAACTATGAAAATCGTAAGTAAAAACAGGAAAAAAGAAAGAGGGGGAGAGGACAGAAGAAGAACGAACAAAAATCTGAAATGAAAAAGAATAAAGGGAATCCGTAATGAAAAAAAAAAGAAAAATAAATAAAGAAATTATAACGAAAATCAAATTAAGAACAGCAAATAAATCGGAAAAAAACGAGGAACACACACATCACACACATATATATATACACATATACATATGATTACATATTCATAGGACACACACACAAAACATTATGCATACATACATCATATATATATATATATTTATAAATTATATATATATATATATATTATATATATATATTATATATATATTATATATACACACATAAGTAAATGTGTGTATATGTGTGTACACACACACACACACACACAACACACACACACACACACACACACACACACACACACACACACACACACATTATATTTACACACATACATACACAGACACTCACACCTCTACTGTACATTTGAGCCACCTTGCAATTTCCAGTAACACTACCCAATGCAACATCAGAATGTGGTTGTGTGTGTGTGTGTGTGTGTGTGTGTGTGTGTGTGTGTGTGTTGTGTGTGTGTGTGTGTGTGTGTGTGTGTGTGTGTGTGTGTGGTGTGTGATGTGTGTGTGTGTGTGTGTGGTGCGGTTGTACTATTTTCTATTACACGAAGAAACCGCCGCAGCCCTTCGACAAAAGTCAAGACACATTCTTCACAACTTCTGCAACATTCCCGGCGAAACTCTGCCCTTCGCTCTCACGCCGAAAAAAGAAGTTTCGAGACACAGAGAGAAAAAGAAGAAGAAAGAAAAAAAGAAGAAACAAAGGACATTAACGGCACCCCGAGGACGCAGACAAGAAGGAGTCGAAGTCCGCTGCAACTGACTTCATTGCCCCGCCCGCGACGTCGCCCCCGCGAACGCTTCCCCGGCGGGGCCGTTCCTCGAGCGCGTTGGAATGGCGGCGACTCTCCTCCCCCTTGCCTACCCTTTGCCCCCTGCCCTCTCCTCGCCCTTCGCCCTACGCTTCTTTATATTCTTTTTTTCTGTTTCCGCCTTTTTTTTCTTTCTCTTTCTTCCGCTTACTCATTCTCTTCCCTCTCTGTTCTCTCCCTCTCTCTTATCTCTTTCCCTTGCTTACTCGGATAACTCATAAAGCCTCATACCTTATCGCTCCCTCCCCTCTTTCACAACACCCATAGAATATCACTCCACTCCCTACCACTTCTCTCCATTCCGGCCCGCCTTCATTCCTACTAGCCCCCCAGCTAGTCACCGTCCTCAATAAGCCACAACCCCTCTGGGGTGTTACATAAGAATTTATATATGAATAACTTACCCCGTATTTATT
>NW_020870693.1:0-2500 GCF_003789085.1 Penaeus vannamei
ATATATATATATATATATATATATATATATATATATATATATATATATATGTATGTATACAGTGGAATGGACTATCGAGTTTACTCTTTCTCTCTCTCTCTCTCTTTCTCTCTCTCTCTCTCTCTCTCTCTCTCTATCTAATATATATATAATAGATATATATTTATGTATACACAGACACACACATATACACATATGCATCCATTAATTCATTCCGCGCATTTTGTTGCCGCGGCGCCGGAGAACCCGAGAACCAAACGCGCAGGGAAAAGAGAGAGAACCTTCCCTAGACCACTATATACATTTTATCAAACCGCCAGATAGCGAACCATCCTTGACTGTCTCGCTGAATGGCATTTCAAAATTAGTTAATAACTGCCGTGAAATGGCTTTACACAAAAATATAGTTTTTCCATGGGAATAGTTTACCAGTTTTTTTTTTTTTTTTTTTTTTTTTTTTTTTTTTATCTCGATACTTTTTTTTTTTTTTGGGGGGGGGGGGGTTGGGGAGAGGAAAGCGATATTTCAGGATAATCCTCCTGCATCGAAATTTTTTTTTGTTTAATATAACTTTCCGTCACAACAAAGATAGATTTTCGAGTAGATTATTTTCCGTAACTAATTTTTTTTTTTTGTTTTTTGTTTTTTTACTTTTTTCTCTTTATCCTATCCTGAAAACATGACGACCGTGTAAATAACATATATAAGTTAATCCTTCTCCACTTGAAAACATGACCGTGTAAATAACGTATATATATAAGTAAGTTATCCTCTCCACTTTATTTATCTCTCTCTCTCTCTCTCTCTCTCCCTTCTCCCTTCTCGCAGCCACAGAATTCGACGGAGTTCAAGGTCAGCCTCAAGGACCTGACAGCCAACTCCTCGGGCGTGTTCACCTGCGAGGTCATTTTGGACGACAACTTCGAGACCCTGAGAGAGTCGGCCAACATGACAGTCATCGGTGAGTCACGTGGTTTTGTTTACATTTTGGCACATTTCTGACATGTTGGTTTGATATGCAATACATGATCTTAACTTAGATATTCATATACGTTTTACTTATATATATATATATATATATATATATATATATATATATATATATATATATATATTATATATATGTATATATATATATATTATATATATATATATATATATATATATATATATATATATATATATATATATATATATATATATATATATATATATATATATACATATATACACACACATGATCTTATATTGATATATTTAATATGCTTTATTTTCGATATGCAAACATAGTACTTATTATTCTGATATAGATACATCATCTTATATAAATATGTTTATATATGGTTTGGTTTTGATGTTATACATTTTTTTTCCATAAATGTATTTTTTTTGCATGATTTAATTTTATTTAGGTATGTATGTATCTAAATATTTCGTGACTGATTTATTAACTAACGTTTGGTGTCTTTTTCATTAATTTATTCCTGTTTATCTACGTTTTGTGTTTTACTTTATTCATATCCTTCTCTATCGAATAATGTTATGTAGTTTATTAATTCCCTTTTGTATATTTCATATCTGTATCTTCATTTATTTCCAGCTTTATATATATATATATATATATATATTTCTAGGCACTGATCATAAATCTATTCATGTATCTATTTATTAATTCACGTTTCAATAAGTTAATTAACACACGTACTGAAACGAATCGCACGCAGATTTTATTTAGAGGAATTAATTCGGTCTTTTTTTTTTTTCTTTTTCTTTTTCTTTCTTTTACTTTTTTCTTTTTTTTGTTTTGTTTTCTATTCCGACAGTGTCTCTTCGATCGATATTATCTGAAATTCTGATCGCGCGGTTTTGTTTCACTGCAATCTCAAAAAAAAGAAAAGAATACAGAAAGAGAGAGAGAGAGAGAGAGAGAGAGAGAGAGAGAGAGAGAGAGAGAGAGAGAGAGAGAGAGAAGAGAAAGAGAAGAGAGAAACGAGAAGAGAAGAGAAAGCCAAAAAAAAAAAAAAGAAAGAGAAAGAGGAATAGAAAAAAAGAGAAAAAGAAAAACAACAAAATAACCCAACAACCCCCTCCCATCCCATCCCCCCCCCCAAAAAAAAAAAAGCAGAAACGAAAAATAAAATCAGAAAGAAAAGAAAATAGCAGATAGCAAAAGTAGAAAAGTATTTTTGCTCTCCTCCGAAGCGCGTCGTCTGCAGCCCCGCCTGTCCCAAGCTGCTCTCCCTGTTTGATTTCATTTATATTTCCGAGTCTTTTATTACGTTGGTCTGCACACATCCCGTTGCTCTTGCCTTGGGATTTCTTGTAAACATTTCTTAGAAGGAAGGAGGCTTTTCATTTAGGGGAAGAAAGAAGAAGGGAGAAAGAAAACGTAAAATAATAATAATAATAATAATAATAATGATAATAATAAATAGAGAGAAGGAAATGAGAAAAATATAGATATATGCAGCCTCTTTCTCTCTTCTTATTCCTGAAGTGA
>NW_020870693.1:10000-12500 GCF_003789085.1 Penaeus vannamei
TGAGGAGAAGGGGAAGAAGAAAAAGAAGAAAGAGAAGGAGGAGAAGGAGTAGAAGAAGGAGAAGGAGAAAAGAGAGAAAAACGAAGTGGAAATAAAAGAAGAAGAAGAAGAAAGAGAAGGAAAAGAAAAACAAAAGATGATGAGCAGTAAAAGTAGAAATAGAAGAAAAAGAAGAAGAAGAAGAAGGAGAAGAAGAAAAGATATTGAACAACAAAAGTAGAAGTAGAAGTATAAAGAGAAGAAGGAGAAAGAGGAGGAGAAGGAGAAGGAGGAGAAGAAGATGGAGAAGGAGAAAAGAGGGAAAATGAAGTGGAAATAGAAGAAGAAGAAGAAGAAAGAGAAGAAACAGAAAAAGAAAAGATGATGAGCAGTAGAAGTGGAAATAGAAGAAAAAGAAGAAGAAGAAGGAGGAGAAGAAAAGATATTGAACAACAAAAGTAGAAGTAGAAGTATAAAGAGAAGAAGGAGAAAGAGGAGGAGAAGGAGAAGGGGGAGAAGAAGAAGGAGAAGGAGAAAAGAGAGAAAAAAGAAGTGAAAATAGAAGAAGAAGAAGAAAGAGAAGGAAAAGAAAAAGATGATGAACAGTAGAAGTAGAAATAGACGCAGGAGAAATAGAAGAAGAAAAAATATTGAACAACAGAAGTAGAAGTAGAAGTAGAAAGAGAAGAAGTAGAAAGAGAAGAAGGAGAAAGAGGAGAAGAAGGAGAAGAAGAAGAAGAAAAAAATATGTTGAGCAGTCACTCTTGCAAAGGCTGTAGACACGATAACAAGTCCACCTTTGTGGCTCCTTGAACGAAAAGTTGATTACGTTCTGTGACTAATGTGCTTATGAGACGCGACTCCTAATGAAACCCACAGAGGAAGACCTTTCATTGAGAGAGTATTCAGTATAGATCGTCCTTTTCGTTCCATTTCGTTTGATAAATAGTTGGGGAATTTGGTGGACTGAATATGGTGACTATTTAGGTGCAGAATAGTTTTTCGTCTTTGGCTTGTTATTGACTTGGTTTACTCTCAGGTTGAGAATTTAATAGACTAATGGTGATTATTTAGGTGCAGAATAGGTCTTTGGCTATTGATGGTACTATGTTTTACTCTCTTACTAATGTTGAGAATTTAATGGGGGTAGTATTACTAATGGTGATTATTTAGGTGCAGAATAGTCTTTCGTCTTTGGCTGTTTTATTGACTAAATGTACAAAGATGTTTTACTCTGAGAATTTGAGGGAGTTGCATGACTAATGGTGACTATCTAAATGGATAATAGATTTTTGTCTTTGGCTGTTTTTTTTTTTTTTTTTTTTTTACTAAATTATGTTTTACACCGGTAATTTGTTTGGTGTTTCTCTATCACTCACTTTCTTTCACATGTCTCTGTTATAACATAAATTAATAAACACACATACTCTTTAATACTATTATACATACACGCACTCTCTCTTCCTTATATAAGCATGTAAATTCAGTTTCAAAGTATGTCTTTACTCTTAACTCCTCTGTTCTGCTAATGTTACCATTTATTTCCCTTTCATTGTTATTTTAAAGATAACCAGTCTTAATGTTCAAATTTCCACTTACAGAAATAATATCCTAATCATTTAAAAGTCTTTTAAAAGTCATGTTTTATGTGAGACTGCTTCACTGAAAATTCACAAAAAGGTATTCATTTTTGTACAAGGTTGTAGAAAACATACTCTTCTCTTCCACACATTAAATATTCCCAGTTCTTGAATGAGGTGTATAAAACAAAATAGTCGTATACTTAAAGAAATTGTGTAACGCAAATCAGTTCTTGACAATATTCTTACACTAGATTCTTCACGATTGTAAGAAATTTTGACGTAATTTCAGGGTAGTCGGTTTCAAAAACACAATGTTCTTATCCTGTTGCTTTATTTTTGCGGTATTATTCCTTAGGAGAGGATCTTGTGCTTCGAAGAGTGGATCCCACAATTTATTTAAGTATACGACCGTTTCTTCAGAGCCTGTTATAGGTCATCTACGAAAGTCATTGGATTAGAACGCTGAGCTGTACTTGAATACCCTCTGTAAATATCCTGTTATTGACCTCTCTTTAATTTCCTGCAACATGAGAAAGTGTTTTGCAAAAAATAAAAAAATAAGAATAAATATAGGATTAGGATACAGAATACCAGAATATGACTACAAACATCCTCATTTATGTATTAAGAAATATCCTATCTTACCAAGTCATTTCTCATACCATCATCTCATTCCCGATCCCTGAGAGCAGCTTCAATCAATCGTGTTATTTAAACATGCCACAGCCCCTAACTCACTGAACACCTGCCACTGAAAAACAAAATCATAAAGAAGAAAGCTTAAACTCCATGAATTCTTAATATGCCCCCTCTCCCCTATAAGATAGGTTTCAGGTGATGCCCCCTTCCTTTCAAGAAATTTAGCAATACTTAAAAATTTCGACAGGGCATTACAGTAACGTGCAGAGTGATGGCGATACCGGCTTTTATCATAGCTC
>NW_020870693.1:30000-42500 GCF_003789085.1 Penaeus vannamei
TAATCATGATGATATTATGATATAATATTAGTGATAATGATAATTATAATAATAACAATAATAATAGAAAAAATAATAATGATAATGATAATAAATATAAATACTAATAAATATAATAATAATAAATAGTGATAATATCGATAATAACGATAATGATAAAATAAAAAAAAAACGAAAAACAACCAAAATCAAAACAAAACAAAAACGATTTATTTTTAAAAACTCACACACCTCTGCACGCCCGTCGGAATATCACACCCAAAAAAAGAGAATAAAAAAAAAATAATAAAACAACTTTAAAAGATGAAGCACGATTAAGCGAGCATTATAATAGTTACCCCCCAGCGAGGTGCCATCCCCCTGGAGGCCGTGGCACCGGTGTCAACTTTCCGACTCCCTTACAAACTCGGTTAACTTGCATAATATCAAAATTCTGCACAGAGAAACACGCTCGAGACGGGGACTCGATGCGACGCGGGAGGAGGCGTGAGTGGGGGGAGGTGGGGTGGTGGTGGTGGGGGAGGTGGGGGGGGGGGTGAGGGGGTGGGGGAGGGTTGGGGTGGGTGGGTAGGGGGGGAGGTTGGGGAAGTGGGGGTGGAGAGGGAGGTTGGGGGAGGTGGGGGGTGTGGGTAGGGGGAAGAGGGGGTTGGGGTGGAAGGTGGAGGTGGAGGGGGTGGGGGGGGGTGGAGGGGGAGGTGGTTGGGTGGGGGTGGGGGAGGTGGGGGAAGTGGGGGTGGAGGGGGGGGTGGGGTGGAAGGGGAGGTGGTGGTGGAGGGGAGGTGGTGGGTGGGGGGGGAGTGGTGGGGGTGGAGGGGGAGATGGTGGGGTGGAGGGGGTGGAGGGGGAGGTGGTGGTGGAGGGGGGGGGTGAGGGAGAGGTGGAGGTGGGGGGATGTGGAGGGGAGGTTAGGGGAGAAGTAGAGAGGGAGGGGGAAGTGGAGGGGGAGGAGGACGCGTGAGGTGGGGGGGAGGTGGAGGGGAGGTGGGGGTGGGGGTGGGAGGTAGGGGGGTGGAGGGAGAGGTGGAGGTGGAAGGGGAGGTGGTGGTGGAGGGGGAGGTAGAGGGGTTGGGTAGGTGGAGGTGGGGTGGTGGGAGGTGGTGGTGAGAGGGGGAGGGGAAGTAGAGGTGGTGGAGAAGAAGAAAGAGGTTGGTTGGAGGAGGAGGAGGTGAAGGTTGTGAAGGAGGTGGAAGTGGTGGAGGGTTGAAGAAAAATGAGTTGGTGGAGGTTTCGGAGTTGGTAATGGAGGTGGATGTGGAAGAAGGGGTGGTGGAAGTGGAGGTGGAGTTGGTGGTTGTGATGGAGAAAAGGGTAGAGGTGGAATCATAGGTGGTGGAGGGCGCAAGAGATATAGATAGCGGAGGTGATGGAGGAAAGGTTGATAGAGGAGGTGAAGAGGAAAGGTGGTGGAGGCGGACATGGCGAAGGACGCATGAGTGGAGGAGGTGCAGGTGGAGGAGAAGGAGGTTTTGAAGGTCGACGTGGCGGAAGTGGAGAAGGAGAAGATAAAGGAAGTGAAGATAAAGACGGAGAAGGTGTAGATTTAAACAAAACACTATGTATTCTAACTCATCTACTGATTAGAAAAGAGCATACAGGACACACCACATGCATTAATATATCTATGGAATCTGTCTATTCATCTGTGTTCTATCTAGTGTATATGTGTATACAAGAAAAGAATAATAAATAAAATAGGTAAAAAATAATATAAAAAAAATAAATATTGACTTAAAGGATAATCTCGATAACTATGCTTAGAGAATAGGATTATAGGCTTCACTAACTCTTAAATTATAGGCTTCACTTTGTCTATAGAGTAGGCTTCACTAATCATGCTTAGTGTTTAGGCTTCACCAACTATACTTAGGTGATGGGCTTCACTTTGTTTATAGAGCAGGCTTCACTACCTATGCTTAGAGGACAAGCATCACTAACTATACTTAGATGATAGGCTTCAATTTATTTACAGAGTAGGCTTCACTACCTATGCTAAGAGGTTAGGTTTCACTAACTATACTTAGATGATGGCTTCACTATGTTTATAAAGTAGTAAGCTTATCACTACTATACTTAGATGATTTAGAATATTTATAGAATAGGCTTCACTACCTATGCTTAGAGGACAGGCTTCCCTAACTATACTACAAACAGACAGGCGCCACTATCTATACTAATAAGACATAGAGGCTTCGCTACCTCCACCCCCCACACAGAGGCTTCACTTCACCACACCCTCAGACGAAAAGGCCTACGGACTCGGTGAAGCGGGACGAGGAGGAGGGTGACAAGGCTAAGTGAAGCTTGTCATCTTAATTCGCAGCAGGACAGGTGAAATGGTGAGACCCAGACCGAGCCTGTACATAAATGGGGTTCTGAGGTTCTAGCCTGTAAGGGAATCACAGGCTTTGGGGATGTTCCGAGGCTTTTCGTGGCGGGGGCCCGAGTCTCCGGCTCGTCTCTCTCTCTGTCTGTCTGTCTGTCTTCTGTCTTCTTTCTTCTTCTGTCTCTCTCTTCTGCTGTCTCTTTTTGTCTCTGTTCTTTCTCTCTCTCTCTCTCTCTCTCTCTCTCGTCATCTGTCTCTCTCCTCTCTCTCTCTCTCTGTCCTCCTCTCCTCTCTTTCACAGACTACTGCTGCTCCTACCCCCCCAAGAGCGCGTGCTCCGACATCCCAGGCACTGACGTTCCCTACTCTTAGGTTCTTTTCTTCTCATGATCTCTGCGTGCTTCTCTCTCTCTTATCTCTCCTCCGCATTCCTCTCTCTCTCTCTCTTTCTCTCCTGTCCTGCTCGTCCTCTGTCTCCTGTCTCCTGCTCTCTCTCTTTCTGCTCCTCTCGCATCTCTTCTCCTCTCTCTCTCTCTCTCGCTCTCCTCCTCTCGCGCTTCGCCTCTCTCTTCTCTTTCCTCTCTCTCGTCGGGCGGCTTTTATAGTTCTTACGATCTTTCCGGATGCCCTCGTCTCTCCCCTCTCCTTCCTCTCTCTCTCTGCTCTCCGTTCCTCCTCTCCATCCCTCGAGTCAGCCTCCTCCTCAGCCCCTCCTCTCGGTCCGCGATGTCGCTGGTGCGCTGAGGAGAGGTCTCGCGAGCCTGGCGAGGGAGGTGGACAGATGGCGGTAGTAGGGATCCCGATCGCCTGTGGAATCTTGATGCCACCGGAATTAGGGGGGAGACTGGTAAGTTTCTAGCGTGGTTGTGACCCAGTCTTCGCTCCTCTCCGCTCCTCTCGTCCTCCCCGTCCCTGCTGCGCTCGCACGTCCTCTCTTCTCCTCTCTCCCCTCTCTCCACTCCTCCCTCAGCCTCTCCCTCGTCTCTCCCTCGGTCCTCTCAAACTCATCTGTCCCCTCCCTCTCGCTCACCGTCTCTCCTCCTTCTTCTCTCCCTCTTTCCGTCCTCTCTACTTCTCCCATCCTCATACCCTCAGTTCTCTCCTCCCCTCTACTCGTTAGTATCTCAGTCTCCTCCTCGTATTCTTCTCTTCTCCGGAGTCCCTTCTCTCATCTCCTGCCCTCCCTGCATACTTTCTCCCTCCTCATCCCATCCCCCCTCCGCTTCGGTGTGTCCGTCCTCTCTCCTCCTCTCTCCTTCTTCCCTTCTCTCCCTTCCCTTCTCTCTCCCTCTCGTCTCCCTCGCCTGCTTTCCTCCTCTCGTCTCCGCTCCGTTATCTCACCTCTCTCCTCTTTCTCTCTCTCTTCTCCTCCTCGCTCTCTCACGCATCACACACTCACGACTCATGGCCACTCGGACACACCAAACACACATCTTTGACATATGATTCCTATTCCTTCTTTTTTCAGTTGCACTTACTACCTCTTTACTCACTCACAACACAGCAACAGCACACAGACAGAAGCAGTGCAGCTTTTACTCAACTGATGGGATGCTGGCTCTCACTCTCGAACACCTCCGACAAGGGTTCACCACTGCCCATCATAAACACATCATACCTACATGCAGCACATCACCCCGACACTCACTCTCAGACTCTCACGATCAACACCACGACACATACAGACACAGGGCACACATTATCGCATTACCCGTCACAACATGTTACACCCACACACATGGTTTTTATCCTTTCTTCACACACTTCCCCACTTTGCTGACGGCATATTTCACACAACACTAGCCATTACAGTACACACACAAGGTATGGGTGTCCCACACACACGACACAGACACAACACAGCATGAGCCAGTTAGGTTAAAACACTTCCATCACTGATGTAATTCTCTATCACCACTGATATACACAAGATTCTACAACCATCAGCAGGCACGACCTCAGATGGTATAATCATCACAGAATGACACACTTGTGTGACGAACGACCTCCTGGCCCTTCTCCCACTCCTTCTTCTTGTCCGTCGCTCCATGCCCCTCAGACTTCTGTCCCTTGATTCGCCTCTCCTCTCCTCTCTCCTCCCCAGGCACCCTCCAGCTTCCCAAGATACACTGTACACTCTCTCCCTCCTCAGACTTAGCTGGCAAATCCCATCAGCACCGATTAAACCTGCATCACACCACCACACCACAATAATTACCATTCGCTTCACAGTCGAACACAATCACACACAAACACCTGCACCCCTTGACATATAAAGCTTTTCCATTCCTCTTTATACCCTTGCACCATATTTCATTCTGACTCGGGTCCTCGCGCTCCATCCCCCCATTTTTTCCATTCTCCTCTACGTTTCGAAAGGGTGACCTCTATCTGGTCGTGAAAGATGTATTGATGTAACAATCGTGGGAAAACAGAGAGAAAAAAACAGACCAAACGAGTGGGTAACATCAGAGATTAATCAAAGTCTGATAATTGGGGTGGAATGGGGGATAGAGGGTGGATTGGAGGGAGTGGGAAGGGAGGTAGTAGCACGCGAGAGGGAGATATAACGAGAAGGAGGAAAGAGAGTAGGTTTATCTATCGTCGTCTACTAGAGTGTAATCGTTTGGTTGACCTTGGAACTTCGTTTAATTTACTATTCACTCTTATGATTGAAATTGTTTTTGTGTGAGTATCGTTTGTGTCATACCTGTCTCTAGTATGCATCTGGAATTCATCGTTGTTACATTATTTTCATTTATTATGTTATAATATCCTGATTGACAATGAATCATCATTTGTATTATCATTACATTTATTTGTATTCATTATCTCTTTGCTTATCATGATTAATTCGTTGTCTTGATCATTATCATTTTTGTTTCATTTCCTTCTTCTCTCCTTTTTCATTATGTGAAATCCTGTGAGTACTATCATTTACTACTATCATCATAATCGTCTCTTTTCCCCCCTCTTCTCTTAATCAGGAACATAATCTCGTTATTAATCATCAACAGTTTCTCCCTCCCTGTTCGTCTTGTGTAATCGGTAAAGTCTTAATCTTATGATTACTCCGTTAATATATTTGAACTGTTGTACAACATTTTTGCCTCGAAGAAAACTAGAAGGGGAAAAAATAACAATAATGATCCCGAACAATGACATTCTTGAACAGGATAATAAGTTTAACTAACAGGCATAGCAGATCCACATTGATGCTGGTAGAATTACTATAAACCTTGTCATAATCTGTTTTTTTTTACTATTTTCTCTTATCATTCTTATATACTTTAAAGAATTTTATCATCAATAATCTTTTATGACCAATTCTTACATATTATCCTTCCTTTCTATTCCTATTCCTTTTAAGGCATTTTTAAGAAGCTCTTTTTCTCTTTTTTTTCTTTTTACATGACGCAATATTAAAAGTGAAAAAGAAAATTGAACGTGAAAAAACTATAGCATCATATTCAACAGAGAAGATCATCCAATTCATCGTCCTTTCCAATCTAAGGAAGACGAAGAAGAAGAAAGAAGAAGAAGAAGAAGAAGCAGAAGAAGAAGAAAAGAAGAAGAAGTAGAAGGAAGAAGGAAGGTAAGAAAGAAAGAAGCAGAAGAAGACAGAAGAAGAAGAAGAAGAGAAAAAGAGAGTAAGCAAGAAGAAGAAGAGAGAGAAGAAGCCACAGAAGACGACAGAAGAAGAAGAAAGAAGAAGAAAAAAAGACAGAAGAAGAAGAAGACAGAAAAAAAAGAAGAAGCAGAAGAAAAGAAGAAGAAATGAAGAAAGAAAAGAAGAAAGAAGCAAAGAGAGAAGAGAGAAAAAAAGAAAAGAAAAGAAGTAGATATAGAAGCAGAAGAAATAAGAAGAAGATAAGAATAAGCAAGAACATAGAAGAAGAAATAAGAAAAGAGAAGAAAGAGCCAATGAAGAAGAGGAAGACGAAAAAACACCAAATACCCTAAATCTTAGTATATCATATGTATCCGACGTAATCTTGCCACCACACGCCTCAAAACACCATAAAAAAAAAATAAAAAAAACAAGGATGACGCTACCCCCCCACCCCCCTAAAAAAAAACAAACCAAAAAAAACATAAAAAAAGAAAAATAAATAACTCACTCTAGCTTTCTTGTCACTCGTCCGCGAAAAGAGCTTTTATTTATCTATCTATTTATTTACTTAATTATCGTATTTTAACGTGACGCGACGTGATGAGAGAGATAATAAGAGAGAGAGTGATCACAGGACAATCAACTATATACACAGACAGCTATTCATATAAGAATGAAGTGCACCTAATATACAGTCATTGATGTTCGTATAATAAGGAAGAGCGAGCCAGAGGACGAAGATAGATAGAGAGTAGTAGACGATAAAAAAGAAGTAAAGATATAGCAAAGAAGAAATAGAAGAAGAAATAGAAGAAGCAAAAAGAAAACAAGAGCATGCAGAAGTAGCATGAGAAGCAGGAAGAAAGAAGAACCAGAGAAGAAAGATGTAGAGAAGAGAGAAATAAAAAAGAAAAATAAAATATAGAAGAAGGAGAGAGAGAAGAAGAGACCAAGAAGAAAAGAAGCAGAAGTAAGAAGAACGAAAGAAAGAAGCAGAAGTGAAACAAGAAGACAATGGAATACAAGCAAAGGGAAGACAAGAAGAAGAAGATAGAAGAAATTGGAAGAAGACAAGAAGAAAAGATAGACGAAGAAACGACGAAATAACGAAGAAATAAGAAAGAAAGAGAAGCAAGAAGATTAAGAAGAAGAAGAAGAAGAACAGACGAAGAAGAAAATGAGAAGAAGAAGAAGAGAAGAAAAAAAAAAAACACACCAAAATACCTGAAATCTTAAATCATCTTTATCCGAATGTAGTATCGCCAACACACTATCTACAAGACATTTAACAAGATCCCCCCCGCCCCCCCACCCCTCCAAAAAAAAAAAACCAACACAAACACAATATAAAAAACAAAAAAAACATATAGAAAAAAAAAAAAATACACATAAATAAGACACAAGAGACATAAATCCCTCTTTGAAACTCGAAAAGAGCTGTGGTAAGCACCCGGAAAAGTTTGCAGTCACGTTGCAAGGGATCTATAGCATGAAATCTGTTAAAGCCGGTATATATATATATCTTACGTCATCGTGTGCTGGAAACCTGCGACCAAAGTATAAGGAGAGCAAATGGAAATAAAATAAATACATAAATAAATAAAGAATATATTCATAATAATAAATAAAAATAAATAAATACATAGAATCATTAAAGTAAATGTGAGTGAATAGATTGCTATTCTATTTATATCATACAAGAGTGCTTAACTATGGATAACTGCGGCATATAGAAAGGGAGAGAAATGGAGAAACAAAGAATAAATAATATAATAATAATAATAATAAAACATAAAGATAAATTAGACTTAAATATGTTAAAGTAGAGCTTGAGGAAAGGTCAATTGATTTTATGATTCTTATCCTATTCGCTTCAGCTCGGGTACATATACTGCGGCCAGAATAAGGGGAGGAGAAAATGGGAAAAATTGAACATCACGATATAAAATAAATTAACAACAATATAAAAAAAAGGATAATAATAAATAAAACCTCTATAAAGTAGCAGTTTGTGGAAAAGAGATTGATTCTGTATTCACGTTCAGTGTGCTCATAAGAACTGCCGACCTAAGGGAGGGAGGAGAAATTGAAAAAAAATGAATAAATAAATAAAGAATAAAATAATTAACAATAAAATGAATACATAATAATAAATCTATCTAGAGTTATGATGTGAAATTAGGGATTTTTGCGTTTGTTATGTTTATTTTACATTTATATTTCACTTTGTTTTATTTGTGTATATATATTATATATGTTAAGTGCTGCTTAGACTATTGGAGCGCGGCATAAGTGAGGAGAAGAAAATGGGAAATAAATAAATAAATAAATAAATAAAAATAAATAATAATTAAATAATTAAAAAAAAATAAAATAAATAAATAAATATGTTAATGGGTGATGTAAATAGGGAATTGCATTTTGTTTTATATACAAGTGGTGCTTAGACTATTGGAAACTGCGGCATAAGCAAGGGAGGGAATGTAAAAAAAAAAAAAATAATAAATAAATAAATAAATAAAACAAAAAATAAATACACACAATAAAATATATTATCTATAAATCTGTTAAAGCAGAGATGGTGATGTGAAAGATGGATTTTCATTTTGTATTATGCACAAGTGGTGCTTAAACTGCGGGAAACTGCGACATGAAAAAAAAGAAAAATACAAATAATGAAATATATAATCTATAGCAAGGGAATCTGTTAAAGCAGAGTTGCTGATGGGAAAGATTTTCATTTTGTATTTATATACAAGTGGTGCTTAAAAAACCTGAGAAACTGCGACATACGTAAGGAGGAAGAGAAAAAGAAAAGAAAATACAAATAATGAAATATATTATTTATAGCAAGGAAATCTATTAAAGCAGATTTGTCGATGCGAAAGATAGATTTTCATCTTATATCATATACAGGCGATGCTTAAACCTCCGCAAATTGCGACAATACAGGACAAAAATAAGAAGGTAAAAATGACCAAAAGAACAATATAAATAATGAAAAATCATATTATAAAAAAGAAAAAGATTATATTAAAGCAGAGCTGGTGACGTGAGAGATGAATTTCCACTTTGTATTACACAGATGGTGATCAAACTGTCATGATAGATCAGCTACAAGTCGTCAGCAGAAAATACCTCAACATCAAAAATATGAATATTACTACAACTGATTAAAAAAAAAAAAAAAAAAAAAAAAAATCTAAAATAAAATAAACTAATAAAAAAATACAACTGATAAAAAAAAATACAACTGAAAAAATATACAACTGATAAAAAATACAACTGAAAAAAATATACAACTGATAAAAAAAGTACACAACTAATTAGAGAAAAAAATTATTGTATCACCAATACTTTTTACTCTTTAGCGTTGCACATATTTTGACATTGAGGATATTAAGGCCTAAAATGTTGTTCATGGTATTAATTCTTTCTTTCTGTGTCTTCTTTTCCTGCTTATATGAAGAACAAGATGATTTACAGAAAGAAGAAAACAAGAAGAAATAGAAGAAGAAGAAGAAGATAGAAGAAGAAGAAATAGAAGAAGAAGAAGAAATAGAAATAGAAAAAGAAGAAGAACACAAATAATGAAAAGGCCTAAAATGTTGTTCATGGTATTATTTCTTTTTCTCTCTGTCTTTTGTTCCTGCTTATATGAAGAACAAGATGATTTACAGCCTTTTCATTAGTATACAAAAATATAATAACAAAGTATTAATGATAATAACTTTGATGCTTATATATACAAAAATAATAACAAAATACTAATGATAATAACTTTGATGATTATCATATAACACCATTAATAACTCTACAGACTGCTAACGATGATAATAACTTTGATAATGATGACGATAATAGTGATGATTATCATATGACAACACTAGTGATAATAATAATATTCATGACAATGTGGCCGCTTATGACAGTGCTACGCTATGTTAATTGCGAATACAATCATAGTTGTTATTTTCATTATAATTGCAAATGACGCAGATACAATTCTGGCCAATGTTATTTTTCGTGTAAACATTAACAGCAATACAAAAAAAAAAAAAAAAAAAAAAAAAAAAAAAAAACACTAAACCTCTGACAACAGACCATGAACATGACAAGGAGACAAGGTGTGCGTTATGATTCCATTCATTCCCACAAAATATCGTTCAGAATAGACTTTCCCAAACATACGACTCGACATACTGTTTGCTTTGCACTTAACTGGTTGGCGAGAGTGTCTGAAGATCACCTAACGTCTCAGAATTCCTGGTAATTGTGTTCTTTATCAGTTTATCAATTATACTTTATCGTCTGTGTCTGACGGCCCAGAACACTTAGTTCTTGTGGCCCTAATAAAGCAAGTTATCATTTATATTTCATTATCAATGTTTTAACTCAGAATTCCTAATTTTTGCGCCCATTATTAACCAGTTAACATTTATACTTTATCATTTATGTCTCGGGTAGATCAATCCTAGTGTTTGAGATCCATATAAACAAATTAAACATTTATACTTTATCCTTCATGCATGTAACATCCCAGAATTCTTAGTTCTGATATTCTTTATAAACCAATTTATAATATATACTTTATATCCCTTTAGGTCTCGGACAGCCCAGAAGTTCTAATTTTGTGACCTTTATAAACCAATTTATTATCTATTATCTTATCATTTATGTATGTTACAACTCTGAATTCCCGGTCACGTGCCTTTTATAAACCAATATTTTATTTACACTGTATCCATTTGTCTCTCCAACAGCTCTGACTTCCGAGCATTTGCGTCCTTTATAAACCAATTTATGATTAATAGTGTATCATTGATGTACACTGAGGCTAATAAATACGATAATTATGCTGTTATAAAGTTTTTTTGTTTTTTTTTACTATAATGTTTGAATTTTGAATTTGCTATATTTTGCATGAGTTCTATTCAGGGTTTGAATCTTGAATGCATTTTGTTTGAAATCTGTGGATCAGTTTTGAATAAAATATAACTTGCTTGCATTTTGTTGATGTCAGAATTTCATTTATGATATATTTGAACTCTGTTTATGGTACTGAATACGATATATTTCAGCAAGTAAGGTAGTATTTCGATCCATTACAGGGATTAGGATGAAATATTTTAGTCATTGATTTCGGATATCACGCTGGTATTAGTCAAATATCAAAACATCAAACTTTGATGTCCATTTGATTCGATTACCAAAGCTGGGTAATATTAGTGTCCCTCAGTATAACATAGGTTGCACTGTTAGCTATATCATGGTCGGTATTACTGTCATTAATGTAAATTGGTTTGGGGAAATATCCGTACATAGAATGAGATAGGTAATCCGGATGGTATTAAGGCAGAAACTGGACTGTGGTATTTTTAGTGGCTGTGTCTGCTCGTGGGTGGTATTGTTATGTGTGTATTGCTTACCTTTAATCTCTCTCTCTCTTTCGCTGTCTTTCTCTTTGTCTCGCTTGCTATTCATCAATTTTTCTTTCACTCTGTCTTTCTCTGTCATTCTCTCTGTCTCTGTCTCTCTCTCTCTCTCTCTCTCTCTCTCTCTCTTCTCTCTTCTCTCTCTCTCTCTCTCTCTCTCTCTCTTTCTCTCTCTTTTTCTCTCCATCTTTCCCTCTTTTTCTATATCTATCCATCCATCTATCTATCTACCTATTTACCTACCTATCTATCTATCTGATATAGAAGAGACTGTCCCGTCAAAAACTAAAACAATTCCCATTACACAAACAACAATTACTGAGTCATAACTTAATACAAACTCTACATAATATCCTCAAAACTCCTCATCGTATATTATTGTCCCCGAGAAAGTGTCAAAGAATCCTACTGCAGCGGTTTTCGGCATCGCACAACGATATTCATAATAACCCCTTTTGACTTGTGAAATAAAGACGATATCGCGAGGAAAACGTGTTGAGAACATCACGTGATTTGCGCTCCCGTTATTGACGACGAACGGGGACGATTAGAGCAATAATGAAGAGGTGAATAGTCGTGATGAAAGGGAGGGTGAATATGCAAATGCGATAGAAGGTCAGTGGTTGAGGTTGAGAAAGCCTTTTGTTTAACGTGAATCCTTTAAACTTTAACTAACACGATATGCTAGATCTACATAATGCTGCTTAGAGAGTTGTCTATTTGTCTTTGTTTATCTATCCGTCTGTCTGTCTATCTGTTAATCTGCTTTTTTCATTGTGTTCTTTCTTTATTTTTATATTTTTTTCTTACTTTAAGAGGCTTATCGGGACAAAACGTACATATTAAAGTTGTATGAGCGGCAATGGTGCACACACACACACACACACACTCACTCATTCTGTCTCACTCTCTCTTCTCTCTCTCGCACACACACACACACACACACACACACACACACACACACACACACAACACACACACACACCACACACACACACACACACACACACACACACACACACACACACACTCACTCTCCGTTGACCTCCTGCACCTGTACTTACTGTGACATCCAAATGTACATCTGCGCAAGTACTTGAAGTCTGTCAAAGGGTTTTGGGATCCTGTG
>NW_020870693.1:50000-51989 GCF_003789085.1 Penaeus vannamei
ATTTTCTTTCTGTTTCATCTCAATCTTTTGTCTGCATTTATACCTCAATCTCTTCACATTCATCATTTCTAATCACCTTAATTAACTCTCCCATCATCCACATTCTTCCATCTCCGCGTCTTTTATAAATCTTGACTGTGACCTCATGCACATGGTATTGACATTTCCCCAGTGCATAATCACCCATCCGTTTCTTAATAATCTTTGTCACTTCCATACATTCTCTAATAATCCTGGTTCCCCTCTCTCTTGCAATCTGCATTCTATTCAATTCTGTTGCAACTCTCCCCTTCCATAAGTTCTCCTCCCGGTGCCGTCCTTCCTTTTGCAGTCATAAGCTGTCGAATTTGCACCGTTCCTGTTGCAACTTGCTGCGTGTGTGTCTTCCTTGCAATTTGGTCTCTCCCTGTCAGGCTGTTTCCATTTTTTTTTTTTAGCATTGATTTCATTGTGATTTTCATGACTTTTGGTATTGTCATTGTCAGTATTATTATCATTATTATTATTATTATTATATTTTATTATTATTATTATTATTAATTATTATTATTATTATTTTTCATTATTGTTTTATTATTATTTAATTATTATTATTATATTTATTATTTATTATTATTATATTATTATTATTATTATTATTATATTATTATTATCATTGATCTATTATCATTATCAATTATTATCAATACCTATCAACATCTATTTTTACTGTTGTTGTTATTATCGTCATTATTAATTATTATATCATCATTAATTGTTTATCATTATTAGTTTAAAATTATATTGAGTTATAATCATCATTACTACTACTACTATCACTTTTATCATTATTACTGCTACTGTTGTTTTTATCAATATGATAATAATAATCATTATTATCATCGCTATTATTATAATCGTTATTATTATTGTTGTTATTATCATTATATTGTTATTGTGTTATTACCAACAGTCAATACTATTACGGCTACTAATATTAATTATAATTATTAGTATTATTGTTTTTCATTATCATTATTATTGTTACTATATATTATCATTATCATTATTATAATTATCATTAGTTATCCTTTTATTTCATTATCATTTGTTGTTATTTTATTTCTTTCTATCATTATCATCATTATTATGATTACTGTTATTATCATTATCATCATTATCATTATGGTTACTTTTACCATTAACAATAATGATGATGATAATTGTAACTGTTATTGTCATCATTTATTTATTACTAACATATTTGGTCATTATTGTTATTATTATTATCATTGTTATTTTGACAATTGTTATCATCATCATCATTATCATTATTTTCATTGTTATTGTTATCATCATCATCAAATATCATTATTCATTATCATTATTATTATCATCATTTTATTTTGTAAATTGTCATTGTTACTGTTGTCATTGTCGTTATCATTATAACAATCATCAATATCATCCTCACTTGTATTTCTTATTTTTATTTCTATTTAAATTTTATTCTTATTGTATTTTTTCTGTTATAATCATCATTATACAATTTGTATAGTATTATCATTATTTTTATGATTTATTAATTCCTGATCTATCACTATCTCACGCGCCGTCCTGTCTTTTCTCCCATTTTCTTCTTTAATTATCGCATTTCCTCTTCCTTCCTCTCTTCCGCACGAGCTTTAATCACCGGATTCTTTCAATTCCCGTCTTTTATCATTATTTCTGGTTCATTCTCTTTCTCGTCGTTCTCTTTCCTCCATTTCGTCTTCTATAATCTACGCTTAGTTGTTCGTTCTTTTGTCTGTCTGTCTGTCTCTCCCTCTCTTCTCTTCTCTCTCCTCTCTCTCTCTCCCTCTCCTCTCTCTCCTCTCTCCTCTCCTCTCTCTCTCTCTCTCTCTTCTCTCTGTTCATCTCTCTCCTCGTTTTTCCCATCCTGCCTCTTTCCTCTCCTCTCTCCTCTCTCCTCTCTCTCTCCCTCGTTTCCTGTGTATGTCCCTGTCTGTC
>NW_020870694.1:5920-13420 GCF_003789085.1 Penaeus vannamei
AGAGAGAGGAGAGAGAGAGAGAGGAGAGAGAGAGAGAGAGAGAAGAGAGAGAGGAAGGAGAGAGAGAGAGAGATGATGAAGAGAGAGAGAGAGAGAAAGATGAAGAAAGAGAGAGGAGAGAGAGAGAAGAGAAGAGGAGAAGAAGAGACGAGAGAGAGAGGACAGGACAGACAGACAGCAGAGGAGAGAGGAGAGAGAGAGGGAATGCGAGCGAGAAAGAGAAAAAGGAAGATAGAGAAGAGATTTAGAGAGAGATTGTTAATTCATTCAATATTATATCGATTTATTGATCAATATTGCGTGATGTATTTTGCTATAACAGGAAGCTAATTCCTTATGGCAAGATGTATTTTTTACATAATACAAACAAAGCTGATATTTTCTTTCGTTCATTGTTCTACAAGCTGTTTTACCGTTATAAACTACTCTTTACTACTAACTACTTGTTACGCTACTAATAATTGCTACTTACTACCCACTACTTTCAACTATTACTTTCTGCTATAATACTGCTATCCCTCCTATTCACTACTGCTACTACTAATTACTACTACTTTTTACAAATATTACTACCACTACAACTCCTACTTTTACTACTACTACTACTACTATTACTTCTCCTCTTCCTCCTCCTCCTACTACTACTATTAGCTACACTATAGTAACTTACTTAGTACTGGTACTTATTACTACTACTATTTACGTATACTAGTACTGGGTACTATTACTTTTACTAATATTACTACTACTACCTACTTACTATTACTGTCGCACTACTTTACTACTTACTACTACTTACTATTCCTCCTCCTCCTCCTCCTCTTCCTCTTACTACTACTACTATTACTACTACTATTGCTGCTGCTAGGACCAATTGTGATAATGACGATGCTAATTATGATATTGATACTCATTATGACAGTAATGATGGCAATAAATCGTAATATCAATAAAATTTATGAATTCATTATATCAATAGCCTTGCTTTAGTTAATCCATAGTAATTCTGAAGAACATGTGATGCCGCAACAAACAAGCAACAAAACAAACAAACAAACGTTTGATTGATTATAATTAAAGATATTTTGTAATAACAAACCACGTGTTATGGTATATTGGTGTACATAGCTTTTATTCGTGAATGTAAGGCTTACATATTCTATGTTTTTATCGCCGTTTCATTGCGATAGCAATTACGTCATGGCCTAAATCTCTTATGTAGCGTCATGTATCAGGTCACACACACACACATACACACAATTACGCGCACGCACATACAGCAAACAAACACACACAAACAAGCAAACACACACACAAACAGACAAACACACAACGCACGCCATACATGCAACACAAACATACAAACCAGACACAACCACACACACAAACATACACACAAACACAAACATACAAACACAGACACACACACACACACAAAACAAAACACACACACAACAAACAAAACACACACACACGCACATACACGCAAAATATACACACAACACACACAACACAACACACACGACAAACAAACACCACACGCACGCACACACACACACACACACAAATACACACATACAGACACCAAACAAACACAACACACAAACAAACAAACACACACACAAACAAACAAAACACACCACACAAACAAACAAACACACACACAAACAACAAACACACACCAAACACTGCGGAGATGCCCCAACAGTCCTGCCCAACATTAGTACGACATTAAACACTATCTATCCATACTTACGTTTGCCAAAAGTTGTCAAGCATATTCAATATGATTAAGTGTAATGAGTTATGAGTTACGTCCATTGTTATATGGGTAAAGGGAATGATCCTACTGGGAATCAATTGCAAAAAAAGAAAAAGAAAGAAAGAAGATAAGAAAGAATTGAAAAAAAAAAAACGAAAGAAAGGGAGATAGGGAGGCATGGGAAGGGCGGGGGCGGTAATTAAGAAAGGGAAGTAGCGGAAGGAGGAAAGTTGGAGGGAGATCAATTTATTAATTAATCAATTAATTATTCAATCTATATTGTATCTCGTTTTGGTGAACTGTGTGTCTTGAATTTAATTTCTACACCAGTGAGCTGCCAAAATTTATTTCATCTCAGAGGCCATTGACCGACGCAAACGGCCATATATGGTTGTCATATAACCATAAGCGATTTCCCTTATTACAAAATACAATAAAGAAAGGAAAAGAAAAAAAGGAAACAAACTGTAAGACTTAAGTATAATCTTAAAAGAGGAAACACTGGCTTAATCAGTCATGTAAAACGGCCGACTGTTAAGATGAATTACAAACAGACACAGTAAAGTACACAGCGAGCAGTAAGACTGAAATAGCAAATGTATACAGCCAAAAGGTACACAGGACAGTAAGACTGAAACTGCAAATGACACAGTAAAGTACACAGGAGAGTTATGACTGAAATTGCAAATGTACACAGTAAAGTACCACCAGTAGAGTAAGAACTGAAATTTGCCAATGTACACAGAAAGTACACGGAGAGTTAAGGACTGAAATTGCAAAATGTACACAGCAAATACACAGAGAGTAAGACTGAAATTGCAAAATGTACACAGCCAAAGTACACAGGAGAGTAAGAATGAAATAGCCAAATGTACACAGCAAAAGTACACAGGAACAGTAAGACTGAAATTACAATGTACACAGCAAAGTACACAGGGAGAGTAAGACTTGAAATGGCAAATGACACAGTAAAGTACACAGGAAGTAAGACTGAAAATTTGCAAATGTTACCACAGTATAAAGTACACAGGAGAGTAAGACTGAAATTGCAAATGACACAAGTAAAGTACACAGGAGAGTAAAGACTGAAATTGCAAATGTACACAGCAAAGACACAGGGGAGAGTAAGACTGAAATAGCAAATGTACACAGCAAAGTACACAGGGAGTAAGACTGAAATTGCAAATGTACACAGTAAAGTACACAGGAGAGTAAGACTGAAATTGCAAATGTACACAGCAAAGTTACCAGAGAGAAGGACTGAAATTGCATGTACAAAAAAGTAAAGACACAGAGAGTAAGACTTGAAATTGCAAATGTACACAGTAAAGTACACAGGAGAGTAAGACTGAAATTGCAAATGTACACAGCAAAGTACACAGGAGAGTAGACTTGAAATTGCAAATGTACACAGCAAAGTACACAGGAGAGTAAGACTGAAATTTGCAATGTACACAGCAAAGTACACAGGAGAGTAGACTGAAATAGCAAATGTACACAGCCAAAGCACACGGAGAGTAAGACTGAAATTGCAAATGTACACAGCCAAAGTACACAGGCAGAGTAATCAGCCACGCATTTGACACCCTCGTTCTGTACCATGTAACTGTACCATACCTTCTGTAATTGGCTTCATATCAAGTACTTTATCTTTCACACGAACTCAAAAAATCAACTCAGAAAATCATTCGATTAAGTCTGATTAGCTTAACGAAAACTTTATAGATACGAGACAAAAATTAAATACCAGATTAATGATGATCTTGAAAACTTTATAGATACGAGACAAAATCAGATAATCAGATTAATGATGATCTTGAAAACTTTATAGATACGAGACAAAATCAGATTATTAGATTTAATGATGATCTAAACTTTATTAATGAGACAAAATCAGATACCAGATTAATGATGATTTGAAAACTTATAGATACGAGACAAAATTAAATAGATTAATGATGCATTTTGAAAACTTTATAGATTACGAGACAAAATCAGATATCAGATAATGATGATTTATGAAAACCTTTATAGATCGAGACAAAAATCAAATACCAGATTAATGAAGATTCTTTTTGAACTTTATAGATACGAGGACAAAAATGATAAGATTAATGATGATCTTGAAAACTTTATAGATACGAGACAAAATTGTTGAAATGATTAATGATGATTTGAAACTTATAGGTATACGAGACAAATGAAATACCAGTTAATCATGATTTTGGAAACTCTATAGATATGAGACAAATTAAATATCAGATAATGATAGCGATTTTTGTTATTATACGACTTGTGCAAATATATAATCGTAATATATGTTGCCACATCACAAGCTCTCATAAACCTGCAACTTACAGAACTAGAAATCAGTATTTCTGTGTAGATAATTGATTCCATATGAGATACATACCTCAGAGACGAGACAGAAAATTCACGACTCGATCACCGAAACCTCTCATTGATCATATATATATTCGCACTCGACATAAGATCCTACTCATATCACCAAGAAGAGGACAACATATATACTGTCTAACCATATATATATTTTGAACAACTAACCACTTATCGTGCTTCCCCTCATCATAAATTATCTTTCTGGGAGAGGAAAAATGTGTGTACCGCCAACGCCAGGCTCTCTTTTTCACGTGGAGCAAAACGGTCCTAGCCTTTAGGCACCTTTGCTGAATTAATGAATGATTTTGAAAAACTTAAGTAGAACGAGACAAAAATCAGATACCAGATTAATGAAGATCTTTGAAACCTTTATTAATGAGACAAAATCAGATACCAGATAATAAGATCTTTGACAAACTATAAAGCGAGAACAAAATCACGATATACCCCAGATTAACTCGCTCAAGTAGAGTCTTTGAAAACTTTTATTAAATACGAGACAACAATCAGATACCAGATTAATGAGATCTTTTGAAAACTTATAATGAGCAAAATTTCAGATACTCAGGATTACATGAAGAACGAAAACTTTATAGATACGAGGCGAGAGGTCAGTACCAGAGTGTAATGAAGATCTGAAAACTTTATAGATAAAACAGAGAACGGCAAGATTTCAGATACCAGTATTATGAAGATCTGAAAACTTATAATGAGATACAAATCGATACCAGATTAATTGATGATCTTGAAACCTTTTAGACACGAGACAAAATCAGACTATCAGTGATAGCATGATGATCTTGAGGAGATTAGAGCCTTGATGACTCTTAATCTAAATCTGCCTTGAAAGATGTTGTGTGCTTACGTTAACATGCACAGCATGTTTGTGCTTGCTTTACAAGGTGAGTGACTATGTTACTTTTTAAAGATAAAATCGCAAGGTACGATAAGAAAAGAATGATAAAGAAACGAACAGTATTAATATATTCATACTGTATCTATTGCCGATACTGTCATAGGTTATTTTATGCCAGAAAACACCTATATCGTGTTGTCAAAGTAGGATAAGTTAATAAACGTAAATCATTTCTAGAAATAAACTACACCAAATTACCTATATGCCCATAAGGCATACAAACACGCACGCACGCACGCACATAACACACACACACACACCAAATCAACACACACACCACAACAAAACACACTACACACACATAAACATCACCACTACCACACATAAACACACACACAACACACCACACACCACAAACACACACACCCACACACACACACACACACACACACAAAAACACACACAAACAAACACACACACACACAAACACACACACACACAACACCACACACCACACAAAACACACACACACAAACAAAACACACCACACAAACACACACACACACACACAAACAGAGATGAGGAGAGTTTCCGAGAGACGAGACGAGGGAGGTGGGAGGGGAGGGGGGGTGGTGGAGCCGTCTGGGACACGCAGAGTCTATGTTGGCTTATCGGTAGAAGGAGGTCGTCGCGGTGAGGAGCGCGGCGCCGGCAGAGCCGGATGGGTGCTGCCGTCCGACGCGGGACGCCGTCGCGGGGGGTGTGCGGGGGGAGGGGGGGGTGGCGGGTGGGGGGACTGGGGCCCAGTCTCGTAGCAGACGCCAAGTCTGAGGCGGGGACGAAGAGGACGGACGGCGGCGTTGGCCGAGGAGAGAGAGATGAGAGAACTGCACCGAGGAGGACGAGAGGAGAGAGGGAGACCGGAGAGAGAGAAGAGAGACGAGAGAAGAGATGGAGAGAAGGAAGAGAGAGAGAGAGATGCGAGAGAGAGTGCGAGAAACACACAAAACACACACACACACACAAACAAAACACCACACACAAACACACACACACCACACACAAAGAAATCAAAATAAGTCAACAAGATGAATGTGCACCAACATTTCGATAACAGAAAACATACAAATTTCCATTCAACACAGAATGTCGTATAACATACTTCCTAGAATAGATTCCTCGGTTACGCCCACGTAATGTTTAGTTTTGAAGTGAAGACTACCTGATGTGTACTTAACGAACCTACGTGTTCTTACCTCATTTTTTCTATTATAATAAATAGCTTAAACTTAGTTTTTTTTTGAAATTCTGGTGTGGTGATTAAGAGAGAGAGAGAGAGAGAGAGAGAGAGAGAGAGAGAGAGAGAGAGAGAGAGAGAGAGAGAGAGAGAGAGAGAGAGAGAGAGAGAGAGAGAGAGAGAGAGAGAGAGAGAGAGAGAGAGAGAGAGAGAGAGAGAGAGAGAGAGAGAGCGAGAGAGAAAGAGAGTTAATTCTTTCATTTATTCTTCATGAGCATCTTTTTTTTTTGTTTCTTGTTTTTTTTCTCTCTCTCTTCTCTACTTCTTTCTCTTTATTTATTTTTCTCTTTGCCTTTGTCTCTCTTAACCTACCACTGTCTGCTTGTTTGTCTGTTTGTGTTTCTCTATCTTTCCCTTTTCTGTTTCGTCTGCCTCTCTTACTCTCTCTCTGCCGGGGTTATTGTGTTTTTTCTATCTCTGGTTCTCTGTTTGTCTGTCTGTATCTCCCTCTCCCTCTCTTTATTCTTTTTCTTTCTCTCTTTTTTTCTCCTTTCCATCTCTCTCTCTCTCTCTCTCTCTCTCTCTCTCTCTCTCTCTCTCTCTCTCTCTCTCTCTCTCTCTCTTCTCTCCTCTCTCTTTCTCTCTCTCTCTTTTTCTCCCGCCCCCCTCTCTCTCTCTCTTTTCTTTCTCTCTGGCCTCTATTTATTTGCCTGTTTTCTCCCTTTCCCTCTCTCTCTCTATCTCTCTCTCTCTCTTTCTCTCCATCTCCTCTCCCTCCTCCTCCCACCTCTTCTTCCTCCTCCTCCTCCTCCTCCCACCTCTTTCCTCCTCCTCCTCCTCCTCCTCCTCCTCCTCCTCCCTCTCCCCCTCGTCCTCCTCCTCCTCCCCTCCTCCCCTCCCTCCTCCTCCTCCTCCTCCTCCTCCTCCTCCTCCCTCCTCCTCCCTCCTCCTCCTCCCTCCCCTCCTCCTCTTCCTCCCCCCTTCCCCTCCTCTCCCCTCCTCCTCCTCCTCCTCCTCCTCCCTCCCTCCTCCCCCTCCCTCCTCCTTCCCCTCCCCCTTCCTCCCCTCCTCTCCTCCTCCTCCTCCTCCTTCCTCCCTCCTCCTCCTCCTCCCTCCCCCTTCCCCCTTCCCTCCTCCTCCTCCTCCCTCCTCCCCCTCCCCCTCTCTCCTCCCCCTCTCCCCTCCCCTCCCCTCCTCCTCCCTCCTCCTCCTCCTCCTCCTCCTCCTCCCCTCCTCCTCCCTCCT
>NW_020870694.1:23420-30920 GCF_003789085.1 Penaeus vannamei
GGCGGGGATTGATGATGGTGGGCGGGAGATGGTGTGGGCGGGGATGAGGTGGGCGGGGAAGAATGGTGGGCGGGGGATTGGTTGGGCGGGGGCGGGAGATGGTCTTCGGCGACGGAATGTTAATAGGCGTGGATGTACGAGTTCGAGACAATAGGGTTTCGGGTGGGGTTTGGTCCTTAACCCTTTTCCGCCGGCCCTGACTCGCTCGCCCTTCCTTCCCCCACTCTTCGCTGTCGCTTCGTCTACCTCCTTGCCTATTTTTTTTTCCCTTTTTATCTCTTTCTCTTTCACTCACTTTCGTATCTCTTTCTTTTCCCTGTCTCTCTCCCTCTCTCTGTCTCCTCACCATTTCACATGGTCGCTTCGTCTACCCTCCCTCAGCATTTGCTTTTTCTCTACTCTTCACTCCTTTAACTCTCCACTTTTCTCATTGTCTGTCTAATCTCACGCCTTTCCGCAACACTATCCTGGTCGCCTTTTGTCTACCTCCTCAGCCTCTTTTTCTTTTTTTCCTTCTTTCTCCTCCCCCTTTCTACTTATCTTTTCTGTCTCTCCTCCTTCTCTGTCTCCACTTCCTGGTCGCTTCGTCTACCTCCTCAGCCTCTTCTCTATCTTTCTCCTTTCTCTATTTTTCTCTGTTCTGTCTCTCTCCCTTACCAACCAACATCTCCTGGTCCGCCTTCGTCTACCTCGCTCAAGCCTCTTCTCTATTTTCTTTTTCTTCTATTTTTCTTCTTGCTCTGTCTGTCTCTCGCCTACCCTTCCCCTCTTCCTCCTGGTCTTTCTTTTGTGTTCTCTTCTTCTCTCTCACACCTCAGATCGCGTCTTGATCCTCTCTGGATGCCATCTCCTCACTGAGACTTCCTGGTCCGCTGGTTGCGTCTACCTCTCTGCAGCCTTCTTCCCTTACTCGTTTCTTTCTCAGGTCTCTCCCCCCGGACGAGGCACAGGTCGAGATCGGTAGTGGCAGCTGATGGACTCCCCCTCAATATCGCATCATCGTTTCGTCTTGGTCTCTCTCAACATTTTCCTGGTTCGCTTTTCGTCTACCCTCCTCAGCCATCTTCTTCTACTCTATCCTCTTTGCTTTCTATTTTTCTCCTGTCTGGTCTCAATCGTCGCGCCTTCCGTCACTCTTTCTCTGTCTTTCTTAGTTTTTTTTCTCGTTTCCCTCCCTCATAATACCTACACTCTCTTTTCTCTCTGTGCCATCACTCTCAATAACGCCCTGCGCCTTTCCTGGTCGCTTACCGTGCCCACCTGCCTACCAACTCCAGAAACCAAACCTCTTCCTCTACCGCCCATTCTCTCTTTCCTCTATCATCTGCTTTTTCTCTTGTCCGCTGATCCCTCGCCCACACACCTCCCTTCTCACGAACACCTTCCTGGTTGCCGTACTCGCTCTACACTCTCTCAGCCGTGTCTGTCTCTACTTACCCTACCTCCATCATCGCTTGTTATTCTCCATCCTTCCTTTCTGTGATCTACCTGTCTCCATCTCTCTAGTATCCTCTCACACATCTTATATAATCAACATACAAATGGTCACTACTATACCCACTTCCTCAGCCTCTTCTCTCGTCTCATTCTCTTCTGTCTGTCTGTCCCGTCCTTGGACGCTGTCCTTTCTCTCCTTCCTTCTGTTTATCTTAATTCTTCTTCTCTCTTCTCTTGGGTTATTTCCCTTCTTTTTCCATTCTTCACTCTATCCCCGTTTCCACCCCTTTTTCTTACTTCTCTGTTATCTCTTCCGCCCGCTATACTCCGCCCTTTTCATGTTCCTTATCACCTTTAGTCCTCCTCTTCTCTCTTTCGTCCCCCTCCCCGTCGCCCTTGGATTCGTCCGTACCAGACACCACTTGCGCTCCACCTTGATCCCTCCTCCCAACACCGCCCCAAGACACACCGGTTAAACCAAAACAACAAGTATAAGTTGTTCCTGGGTGGGCGTGCGGGCGCGGATAGCCGGAAGGTAACGGCCTAACAACCAACAAAATCAAGACCATAAACTGCCGAATGAGGATAAATGTCGACAGACGGCAACATGTGCAATTGCGTGAGTGTTGCAGCGTGAATACTGAGTTCTGACGGATCAAGGCGGTCGCTTCATGGTCGTATTGGCTGAGTGGGGTTGCGAGTGGCGGTTCCGTGGGCGTGAGAGAGGGAGATGAGGGAGAGAGAGAGAGATGAGAGAAGAGAGAGAGAAGAGAGAGAGAGAGAGAGGAGAGGGAGAGAGGGAGAAGGGAGAGGAGAGGGAGAGGGAGAGGGAGAGGAGAGGAGAGGGAGAGGGAGAGGGAGAGGGAGAGGGAGAAGAGAAAGAGGGAGGGAGAGGGAGAAGAGAGAGAGAGAGGGAGTAGGGGAGAGGGAGAGGGAGAGTGGAGAGAGAGAGAGAGAGGGAGAGAGAGGGGGAAAGGAAAGAAGGGGACGAGGGAAGAGCACAGAGGGAGAGGTGGGGGGAGGAGAGAGAGAGAAGAGAGGTAGAGAGAAGAGAGAGAGAGAGAGAGAGAGAGAGAGAGGAGAGATGAGAGAGAGAGAGAGAGAGAGAGGAGAAGAGAAGAGAGAGAGAGGGAGAGAGGAGAGGGAGAGGGGAGAGGAGAAGGGAGAGGAGAGGGAGGGGATGAGGGAGAAAAAAGGGGAGAGGGAGGAGGGAGAGGGAGACGGAGAGAGAGAGAGAGGGAGATGGGGAGAGAGAGGGAGGGAGGGAACGAGACGGGGAGGGAGGAGAGAGAGAGAAGGGAGCGAAAGAGAGAGATGTGTGTGTTTTTGTGTGAAAGAAAGAAGAGAGAGAGAGAAGAAGAAGAAGAGAGAGAGAGAGAGAGAGAGAGAGAGAGAGAGAGAGAGAGAGAGAGAGAGAGAGAGAGAGAGAGAGAGTAGTGTGTGCTCGTATTGGTTGTGGTGCTTGTGTGTTGTGTGTTGTTGTGTGAAAGAGAGAGAGAGAGATTATGTGGTGTGTTCTTATGTACTTGTAATGGTCTTCTCTATTCATGAGCATCGAATTTATATATATATACGTATATATCAATGTGTTTATTAATATCTGTATCAATATACACACGCATTCCTGCCTATATAAACAAGTGAGTATTTGCACGTAAGATTCCTAAGTGCACCGATTTACTACTATGCACCTATGCTTGCGTGCCGAGAGTATACTCCGAGGTGAAAATAAACCTTAAACGGCCTTAGTGGGTTTCGTTTTCATCTTATTAAAGGTGGAATTGTATTTTCGCTGCTCAGTAATAGGATGGAATTATATGTCGCCTCTGCTGTCAGTTACACCTCCTAGGGGCGGAAAAGAGAAAAGGGGGGGGGGAATGAGAGGGAAATGGAGAGAGAGAGGGATGGGTGAGAAGAGAGAGGAAAGAGAGAGATGGGGAAGAGGAGGAGGAAGAGAGAGAGAGGAGAGAGAGGAGAGAGAGAGAGAGAGAGAGAGAGAGAGAAGGGGCTAGGCGAGAGGGAATGGAGAGAAAGGAGTAAGGAAGGGGAAAAAGAGAGAGGGGGCGAGAGAGGGAAAAAGAGAGGGACAAAGAAAGAAAGAAGGATAGAGAGGAGAGGGAAAGGGAAGGGAGAAGAGAGAGAAAGGAAAGAAAAGAGAGAGAGAGAGAGAAGACAGATAAGTCTAGAGAGAGAGAGAGAGAGAGAAGAGATAGAGAGAGAGAGAAAAAGAAGAGATAGATAGAGAGAATGTGAAGTCTTTGGAGTCCGAAAGTCCTGCTCCCATTCTACTGCAACGATCCAACAAGAAGATGAATTTCTTGAATACCAAGTATCAAACGTTCTACGTATTCTGGCAAAACTTAATGTGAATAAAGCCAGGCGGAGTTAGCCCACATCTCCGTACATGTGCTGCTGAAGTGGCCTTTCCTCTAACACTCATCTTCACAGAGTGCCTCTCAAAGACATGCTGGCCTTCTGTTTGGAAATCTGCAAGGATTGTACCAGTCCACTAAAGGAATTCCGAATCGAAACCAAATAATTATCGACCAGTTTCTCTTTTGCCAGTCATTGCAAATGTCTATGAAGAGTTAATTGTGCAGCTGTGTGAGTACCTCTTAAGGTGCTGTCACACTAGCACTTTTTCCGTCAATTTTTTTTTAACAATTTTCTGAAATTTTGTCCATTTTTGAGCGAATTGTCGATTCTCCAGTCAGACGATAATGATCGTTTCCGTCTGAAAACCTTTCCGTCAACTTTTTCAGCTAAGCAAAGTCAGATCAAGAGCTATATTCGAGAATGTTTGTATTTATTAAATAAAATTATCAAAAAAATGACGGAAAAAGGGTTAGTGTGACAGCGCCTTTATACATCCGATTGCTTTCTTGACGTCCGTATGGCTTCGCAAAGGGAAAATGGGCACCAGACCTCTTACTGCTCCTCTCACACAAATGGTGTCAAAACCTAGACTGTGGATACGACACACGGGCCATTGCTCAAGACATATCAGGTGCATTTAATACCGTCTGGCATAATCGACTCCTTTCAAAAATCAAGAGCCTGGGGATAGGGGAATATTTTCTGGCACTATTAAAAGACTACTTAGTGATAGAAACCTCAAGGTGGTTGTAGGAGGCGAAGAACCTGAAAGATACCCAATTATGGCAGGTGTCCCACAAGGTAGCCTCCTAGGACCATTAATGTGGAATATTTTTTTGATGATGTATTCAAATTCCTAAGGCAGTGGCATATGCAGATGACCTCAGCTCACCTGAGGTTCTCCAAAGATAACGCCAACACAAGGAGCTCAAGACTCCAGAGAATTATTGAAGCAGGGACGTAAGAAACAAGGCTCTCTTCATGCAAGAACGCCTTTTACACGAACAAGATACCATCAGAATACTTGGAATTACTTTTGGCTTTAGATTAAACCCTGGCCAACACATCGAAAGCCACACAGAAGCTGAACGCACTAAGAATGATTCTCCATCTCCTATCTCCAGAAAGGTGCTTACAGCTCTAAGTCACAAGTCGTTCAGCACTGGAATACTCTTCCCTGGCATTGAACGGATCTCAGCATTTCCTCTGGACAAAGTTCAAGACAGAACAGTCACCACTCATTCAGTTATAATTTCTAAAAAGAATCTGACATAAATATTGAGATCTTCAGCGTCGGAGAGATGCAGCAGGACTACTACAAGTACAAGACCCAGCACTTAAGCGTTCCCTCATCTGGCGTCACTCAAACAGCAGCCACGACGAAGAGCATGCAGAACCCCCCCCCCCCCCCTCCCCCCACGGCGAGCACATCTCATTAACAGAGACATTAAATCGTAGATATGTGAGTTTTGTGGAATGCATAAACAGCACAAAGGTATTCCATTTACATTTACGATTCAGACTTTCAAATGCTTCGTGAATAGAATTCTATCATAGAAGTTCACATGGATATCCTGACAGGTTTTAAAATAGATGTTGTAGCGACACTTCTTTGACCTGATAAATCAAGGAGAAAGACACTATAGTAAGTTCCCCTGATTTAGTTGGAACGAGAGAGGGAGAGAGAGAGAGAGAGAGAGAGAGGGAGAGGAGAGAAGAGGATTAGAAAGGAAAAAGGAGAGGAGAGAGAGGAGAGAGAGAGAGAGATGAGAGAGAAAGAGGGAGAGAGAGAGGGAGACAAGAGAGAGAGAGAGAGGGGAGAGGAGGAGAGAAAGAAGAGAGAGAGAGAGAGATAGAGAGAGACGAGAAGAGAAGGAGGAGCGATGAGGAGGAAGAGGGAGAGAGAGGATAGGAAACATGAGAAGGAGAGAGAGGGGGGTCAAGAGGGGGGTAGAAGCAAGAGAGAGAACAGACCAAAAACAAAGCCAGACAAATACAGAGAGCGAAAACGAAAAGGGAAGAGAGGGAAGGGGAGGAGCGAGCGAGCCGATAGTTAGAGAGAGTAAGAGGCAGACAATCGAAAAAGGAAAAAAAAAAAAAAAAAAAATGAGATAGAAAGCGCACATTCATGCTCTTCCTCTCTCTCTAAATAGTCTTCCTCCACCCGGCCTCTCTCACTTTCTTATATCCCTCCCTCCCCCCCCCCCCCCCCCTCTCTCTGCCTAATCCTGCCTCTCTCCCCCTTCCCTCCTCTCTCTCTCTATCTGTCCCTCCCCCTCCCCCCCTCTCTCTCTCTATCTGTCTCTCTCCCACTTCCTTCCCTCTCTCTCTATCTGTCTCTCTCCCCCTTCCCCCTCTCTCCCTCTCTCTATCTGTCTCTCCCCTTCCCCCCCATTCTCTCTGCTCTATCTCTTCTCTCCCCTTTCCTCCATCTCTCTCCTCTCTATCTCTCTCCCCTTCCCCCCCCCTCTCTCCCCCTCTCTCATCTCTCTATCTGTCTCTCTCCCCTTCCCTCCTCTCTCCTCTCATCTGTCTCTCTCCCCCTTCCCCCCTCTTCTTCCCTCTCCCCCCCTCCCCCTCTCTCTCTCTCATCTCTCTCTATCTCATTCTCTCTCCTATCCTCCTCTCCCCCTTCCTCCTTCTCTCTCTTCTGTCTCTCTCTCTGTCTCCCCCTTTCCCCCCTCTCTCTCTCTGCCTCTATCTGTCTCTCTCCCTTCCCCCCCCTCTTTCTCTATCTGTTCTTCTCCACCCCCTCGCTCTCTCTCATCTGTCCCTCCTCCCCTCCCCCCCCCCCTCTTTCTATCTGTCTCTGCTCCCCCTTACCCCCACCTCTCTCCGCCCTCCCCCCTCTCTCTCTCTATCTGGTCTCTCTCTTCCCTCTCCTCTCTCTCTCTCTATCTGTCTCCTCTCTCCTCCTGTCTTCCCCCCCCTCTCTCTCTCTATCTGTCTCTCTCCCCCTTCCCTCCTCTCTCTCTCTATCTGTTCTTTTCCCCCTTTTCCCTCCTCTCTGCCTCTATCTGTCTCTCTCCCCCTTCCCCCCTTTCTCTCTCTCTTCTCTCTATCTGTCTCTCCCCCCTCCCTCCTCTCTCTCTCTATCTATCTCTCTCTCTCCTCCCTGGTCCCTCCTCTCTCTCGTCTATCTGTCTCTCTCCCCCTCTCCCCTTCCCTCCTCTCTCTCTCTCTCTGCCTCTATCTGTCTCTCTCCCCCTCCCCCCCCTCTCTCTCTCTCTGCTCTATCTGTCTCTCTCCCCTTCCCTCCTCTCTCTCTCTCTGCTCTATCTGTCTGCTGCTCTACCTGTCTCTCTCCCCTTCCCTCTCTCTCTCTCTATGTCTCTCTCCCTCTCCCCCCTCTCTCCCTCTCCTTCTCGCTAACACACAACACGCGCGGCAGACTAAGACCATCCCCGAGACAGCAAAAGAAGTCAAACATCTTTCCTCGATGACAACAACCCCGGCTCCTTGGCTGGCAGTCGAAGCCCCCGGTGTTCTGTTGACATTTCATATCTCGCTCATCCCGTTCTGGCGCCGCTGATCACTTGGGCTTCTCGCCGTTAAGTCAACTCATAAGCGCTGATGCGTGCGTTCAGACGCCTCGTTGCCACCGCGCCCGTCCCTACGTCCCGGGTCCCCCTCCTCACGGTCCCTCTCTCCCTCTCTCTCCCTCTCCCTCTCTCCCTCTCTCTCCAC
>NW_020870694.1:40920-43420 GCF_003789085.1 Penaeus vannamei
GAGGAGGAGAGGAAGGGGAGGAGGAGGAGGAGGAGGAGAGGAGAGGGAAGAAGAGGAAGAAGAAGGGGAAATGGAGGGAAGAAGGGAAGGACCATGTAGGAGGAGAGGCAGAGGAGGAGGAAGGGGAGGAGAGAGGAAGGGGGTAGGAGTGAGGGGGGGGAAGGAGGAAAAGAAGGAGAGGAGGGGGAAATAGAGGGAGGGAGGGACAGGAATGAGGAGGAGGAGGGAGGAGGAGGCGGGGGGAGGGAGGTGGAAGAGGGAGAAAGAAAAGAAGGGAGCGGGAGGAGGAGGAGGAGGAAGGGGGGAGGAGGGAGAGTGCAAGAAGGATGAGGAAAAAGGAGAAGAACAGTGAGAAATAAGGAGGAGGAGGAAGAAGGAGGGAGGAGAAGAAGGAAGAAAAAGGAAGCATGAGAGGGAAAGGAAGGGAAGGCCAGAAGCGAAGGAGGAGGCAAGAATAAGAAAAAAAAAGGGAGAAGGAGGGGAAGAGGAAGGAGGAAAAATGAGGCGAAAAGGGGAGAAGAAAGGGAAAGTAGGAGGAAGGGAATAAAAAGAGGAGGAGAGGAAGGAGTAGAAGAAAGAAGAGGCAGGAGAAATAGTAGGAGTAAGGAAGAAGAGGAGAAGGAGCCCTAGTCAGGAGGATGGAGGAGGAAGAGAAGGAGAGGATTTGAATAAAAAAGACAGGTTGAGAAGGAGAGAGGAGGTGGAGGAACAAGAAACTGGAAGACGAGAAAGAGAATTAGGGAGGAAGGAGGAAGAGAAGGAGGAGGAGGAGCTAGAGGGAAGAAGGTTGAGAAAGGATAAATGAGATGGAGGAGGGGGAATAGGAGAAGAATTTATATTTAACATACCGGAAGTAATGAAAGGATGCATGGAGAAGCAAGAAGGATAATTCACTTAAAAAAAAAAGATAATGATATTAAAAAAAAAATATAATAATAAAATAATAAAATAAAAAAAAAGACTTATTGTTAGGTTAATGAAGGAAAAACAACGACAAAAGATCAGGTATATGAAATGATAAAACTTACAAAATTAGGTAATTAGAATTAATAGAGAGACAGAAAGAAAAGAGAAGAAGAAGAGGGAGAGAGAAAAATGGCTAAAACTTTGGAAACCTCAATCAGAAAATCAAAAGGAATAGAAAGAAAGACAGAAGAAGAATAAGAGGAAGAAAAGAAGAAAGAGAGAGAGAGAGAGAGAGAAGAGAAGAGAGAGAGAGAGAGAGCAGTGAGAGGAGGAGTGAGAGAGAGAGAGAGAGAGAGAGGAGAGAGAGAGAGGAGAGAGAGAGAGAGAGAGAGAGAGAGAGAGAGAAGAGAGAGAGAGAGAGAGAGAGAGAGAGAGGAGAGGGAGAGAGAGAGGAGAGAAGAGAGGCGAGAGAGGGGGAGTGATGAGAAGAGAGACGAGAGAAGAAGATATGAGGAGAGGACGAGAGGAGAGAGAGAGAGAGAGAGAGAGAGGAAAGGAGAGAGAAAGGAAAAAGAGAAAGAGAAAGAGAGATGAGAGGAAAGAGAAAAGAGAGAGAAGAGAGAAATTGAGAGGAGGGGTGGGTATGCCTTAGGGTGAATGATGGTGAGGTTGACGAGCCGCGGAGGGTGTGGGTGGGGGGGCGTCGCGGATTGCGACTGGAGGAGTGGGGGAGGACGGGCGAGGGAGAGAGAACGAAAGGAGACGAGAGAGGAGAGGAGGGAGAGAGAGAGTGAGAGAGGAGAGAACTACGAGTCGAGAGAGAGGAGAGAGAGAGAGAGATGACGAGAGAAGCAGAGAAAGTGAGAAGAAGAGAGAAGATGAGAGAGAGAGAGAGAGAGAGAGGAGAGAGATAACAGACAGAACAGAAAGACAGACAGGGGAGAATGAACATTAGACACACGCAATAAAGAGAAGAAGGATGCACTTAAGGAGGAAATGTGGCGGGTTGGGGGCGGGGGGGGCGGAGGGAAAGGAAGGAAGATGGAAGAGAAAACCAAAGAAACGGGAGAGAAACGGAAAACGAGATATTGTCGTATCTGTGTACGTTTGTGTCGTTGTGCTTTGTTTATGTTTTATTGTTTAAGTGTGTTTCTTTGTTATTGTTGTTGTGTGTGCGTGTGTTTGTTTGAGCGTTTCTGATTGTGTGCGTTTTTTTGTTTTGGTTGTGTGTGTTTGTTTTGCATGTGCTGTTCGTTTTCGTGTGTGTGATTTTGTTTGCGGCCTGTATGAATGTGTGTGTGTGTATGTTCCGTGTGTATTTTGTAGTGTATGTACGTGTGTCTGTGTGTGTGTTTGTGTATCTGTGTGTGTTTGCTTGTTTGTGCGTGTGTTTGTTTGCTTGTTTCTAAAAGAGTGTTTGTTTATTTCTACTCATTGTCTATTTCTCTCTTTGGCATCTATTTGATTATCTATCGAGCTAGCTCCTATATGCCAATCAATATCTCTATATACCCTTCTCCCTATCTATCTCTCGGTCTATCTGTATATCCATCTCTCTAACTCCCAGTGTATCTGTCTATCTATATATCTATTT
>NW_020870694.1:48420-49839 GCF_003789085.1 Penaeus vannamei
TAAGCCAAGGAGGAGCAAGTGGCGGGTAAATGGGAGCGGCCGGAGAGTCGAAGAGGTCTGTCGGTCTGTCAAGGAGGTTCTTCGGTCACTCTATCTACCGTCCACTTCCGCCGTTCCTGACGAGGGCTGTCCGGTTCCTCTTTGTCTCTCTCGGTTCTTCTGGCTTAGAAAAAGAAGGAAAAAAAACTTTTTTGTCTCCCTCGGTTCCTCTGGTTTGGAAAAGGAAGAAGAAGAAGGAAAAAAAAAATCTTTTTGTCTCCCTCGGTTCTTCTTCCTTCTGGTTGTAAAGAAGAAGAAGAAATAGAAGAAAAAAGACTTTTTGTCTCTCTCGGTTCTTCTGGCTTAGAAAAAAAAAGGAAAAAAAAAAAAAAACTTTTGTCTCCCTCGGGTTCCTCTGGTTTGGTAAAGGAAGAAGAAGAAGGAAAAAAACTTTTTGTCTCCCTCGGTTCCTCTGGTTTGGAAAAGGAAGAAGAAGAAGCGAAAAAAAAACTTTTGTCCTCCCTCGGTTCCTCTGGTTTGGTAAAGGAAGAAAGAAGAATAGAAGAAAAAGACTTTTTGTCTCTCTCGGTTCTTCTGGCTTAGAAAAAAGAAGAAAAAAAAAACCCTTTGTCTCCCTCGTTTCCTCCTGGTTTGGGGAAAAAAAAGGAAGAAAGAAGTAGAATAGAGAAAAAAAAAAATGCTTTTTGCTCCGTCGGTTCTTCTGGCTTGGAAAAAAAAGAAGAAAATATTATTTTGTCTCCCTTGGTTCCTTGACTTGGAAAAGAATCAAAATAAAACAAGAAATAATATCAGAATACATTGGAAAATACCGTTTTATGTCTCCCTCGGTTTTCCTATGGCTTAGAGAAAAGGAATAATAAATGATATAAAAAAATAAACCTTTATTGTGCTCTCTCGGTTCTTTCTGGCTCAAGAAAAAAGAGAAAAAGAAGAAAAAGAAAATAAAAACAGCGGACACTGGGATCCACAAGCCGCTTGAGAAGGAGCCACGCGCCGTTATCTAGAGAACCAAAAACATTCAAACTTAATTCCAAACCTAAGCATGACCCAGAATAAGAGGACCTCGCTTGCTGTCCTCCGCCGCCGCCGGGCTTCCTTACGTCGGGATCAGCTCCTTGCGTTCATCATGAAATAAATACTAAGATTCCGAAAGAGCTAATATTTCCCTTCAGAAACTTTGGGTTCGCTTGCCTTGGTTAATAAGCGCCGGTTTGGGGGTCCGCTGTTTTTTGCGGGCAAACGGGGGCGACGTGCGGGCATGTAACGCATTGTTATTTTACATTTTTATATTTATTATTGGAATTGTGTATATGTATATTATATATATTATATAATTATATAATATATATATATTATAAATATATATATGATATTTATATATAGTATATATATTATATATATAATATTTTATATTTTTAA
>NW_020870694.1:51599-56599 GCF_003789085.1 Penaeus vannamei
AAAGAAAGGAAAGAAAGAACGGGAGAGAGGAGAGGAGGAGAGAGAGAGAGCAGACGAGGAGAGAGAGGATGAGAAAAAGAGAGAGAGAGAAAGAGAGAGGGTAAGGACGAGAGAAAAGGAAAAGAAGGATGAGGTGAGGAGAGAGAGAGAGGAGAGAGGAGAGAGAAGAGAGAGAGAGAGAGAGAGAGACGAGAGACGAGGAGGAGAGAGAGAGAGAAGAGAGAGAGAGAGAGAGAGAGAAGAGAAGAGAGAGGAGAGAGATGAGAGAGAGACGAGAGAGAGAGCAGAGAGAGAAAGAAAGACAAGAAAGAAAAAGAACAGAAAGAAAGAGGGAAGAAAGAAAAGAGGAGAGAGACGAGAGAGAGAGAGAGAGCAGAGATGAGAACGAAGACAGAGAGAGAGAAAGAAAGAAAAAGACAGTCAAGATAAGAAAGAAAAGAGAGCAGAGCCAGAGAGACAGTGTCTTGAAAGCTTGTCCCCAATACATTACCAATGACAGCTTCGCACTTCTTGTTTACACCCGGACCTTCTCGCTTCGTTGCCTGTTAATTTTCTGTGCCTCAAATTAAAGACCCCATACAAAATTACTATGTATCCTGATATGATTTTTTACTCACACAAACCGCACCCACACTGCACTCACACATTGCACATGCCACACGTCACACGCACGCACGCACAACATACACACACACACACATCTGCATCACGCACGCACGCACCACACCACATATCCCACACTCAGGACACACACACACAAACAAACACACAATACTACTACATAACACAAACACCACTTCACACAACACTACACACACAAACAAACACACCACACACCGCCTACACACACACACAACACCAAACACACACACACCACAAACAAACACAACACGAAAAACCCACCCACACACATTCACTCACACTCACACACACAAACCCCACGCACACATACACATACACTTTTACATTTTTCTTTTCTTTTAATTTAATTTGCCTTCGAACCTGTTTCAAATCAAAATTCTTTCATTCTCACCCCAAGTGCTTTTAGTGGGAAGCTTACTGGTACTAAATCCATTAAGGGGAGGAATATAAATACACAGATAAATATATACAGAAATGAACGTAAAAGTTTATAAGATTATGTAAGTAGGCATGTTTGTGTGTATGGGGTATCTGTGTGCGTTTGTGTGTGTGGTGTGTGTGTGTGTGTTGTGTGTGTGTGTGTGTGTGTGTGTGTTGTGTGTGTGTGTGTGTGTGTGTGTGTTTGTGTGTGTGTGTGTGTGTGTGTGTGGTGTGGTGTGTGTGTGTGTGTGTGTTGTGTGTGTGTGTGTGTGTGTGTGTGTGTGAGAGAGAGAGAGAGAGAGAGAGGAGAGAGAGAGATTGAGAGAGACTGAGAGAGAAGGAGAGAGAGAGAGAGAGAGAGAGAGGAGAGAGAGAGGACAGAGAGACGGAGAGAGAGAGAGAGAGAGAAGAAACGAGAGAAGAGAGAAGAGAGAGAGAGAGAGGACGGAGAGAACGAAACTGGATTTTCTCTCCCTACCTCTTCTCCGTATTTTCTTTCCTGATCACTCCATTTCTTTTCTCTTGTGCTCCATCTATCACCTTTCGTGTTTATTGTGTGTTTACGTGTTTGCGCCTCACAAGCCTTAAGCTGTTTTCCCAGATAACGTTATAACTGATTTACTTGTATCTTTCTCTTTTCCGGGAGTATTGCATAAAATTCATCGTTGTTTATTAAGTTGTGCGACGGACTAGCAGGCCCGCGGAAAAAGTTAAATAATAATAGGTATAATTCTCTATTTTTTTCACTTCTTATGCGTGGAAAGTCTGTGGAAAAAGTTGAATAATAAGAGGTATAATTCTCTATTTTTTTCTCTTATTCTTTCTTATTCGTTTCGCTTCTTCTCTTCCGTTTTTCTTTCTTTTTATCGCTCCCTCTTTCTTTCCCTTTCCCGCTGAGTCAGTTTTTATTCTTAAGTCTTCCTCAAATCCACTCCTCCTTTCCCGCTGCCAATTTACTCGTAAGTCTTTCCTTAAATCACTCCTCCTTTCCTATTTAAAGTCCTATTTTCCCTCTCACTCCCTCCTTTTTCCTTCCCCCCCCCCCCTCTCTTTCCTCCCTTATCCTTCTCTTTCCGTTCTCCTTTCTTCGCCTCTGAGTCCCTCTCTCTTGCCCCCTTCCTTACCCCCCCACTACCCTCGTCCCCTCATCTCCCCTTCCCCTTCTTCCTCTTTTCCCTTCCTCTCCCTTTCTCCCTTTCCCTCCTTTCTTCTCCCCTTTCTTTTTGTGCCTTTTTTCTTAACCTTCCCCTCGGATAATCGCATAAGACATGGCTGTGCATAAACTGACGTTCCAACTACTACAGTGTAGCGTACTTGCCTCAGAGAAGAATGGTGATAATGATAAAGATAATAATAATAATATAAGTAATAATTATCTAATTAGTAATTGATGATTAATGATGATATCAATGATAATGCTGATAATAATAATAATATTAATACTGATTATCATTATAGTAATAGTAATAATAACAATGATACTAATATAATGATGATAATACAGTAATAATACTATAGTACTAATAGTAATAATGATAATAACAAAAAATAATAGTATTATAATGATAATAGTAATAATGATATATTTGAATTTAGAATCGGATTCTCATTATTCCGTTAATATAAAGCAATGCTAATATAACAATAATGTGAAAACGCTAAATAACAATTACAACAACAATCGTGTATATAATAACAGAATGATAACAGTAATCGTAATAATAATGATTATGATAACATAGGGTAGGAGGGTATTCTGAAGTGGGGGGGGGGGATGAAAAGTAGATTCCCCCCCCCCAAAAAAAAAAAATAGCCGGGGGTCTTGGGGTTTTGAAGCCGGATACCGGGGGCAGCCGCCGGTGGGGTGGGGGAGGGGGGGACCAGGGAGCGAAGACCCCAGAAAGCAACCGGATTCTAGTAGTTTTGAAGATATGCTAATTAATTTCTGCGCTAAATTGTCAGTTATTCTTATTTAGATAATACTTAACATCCTAATTATTCAATTTTGAACACCGAACACGGTTGTATCTGTGCTCTCAGTGGCAGGGGGTGTCAGTATCCTCAGCAACTGGGTAACTAGGGAAGTGCACTGTTTGTTTACAGAGAACGTTGAGAAGTGGGCGGGGCATAAGCTGGGTGCCGCCCCCTTCCATTCTAGAGTGGGGGTTTGTCGTCCCCCTTTGCCCCCCCCCCTTTCTTACGTCTATGTATAATAGTAATATTGATACTACTAATACTAATGATAATAATAATAATAATGATAATAATAAAGACCATGGCAATAATACAACTAATAATAACGTTAATGATAAAAAACAATAACAAAAATGATAATGATAATGATAACACGAAAATGATAACAATATTGATAATAATAACAATGATAAGAACAATTACAGCATTCAATACTAATAAGGAATAATACCTGATCTATATTCCTTAACCCGGAAGGTCACACAAAAGCAATATGTGTCATGTAATTTTTTGTTGTCGATAAAAAAGTTAAATAACCAATTATCAACGGTAGGTATTGTATGTTCTCTCTATTCGCAGGAAATCTAGATCATGATCATATATTTTTTCCTTCCAGGAACTCTCCGGGTTTTTGGACGCGATAAAATTTGTGTAAAATTCATTAAAATTAATTAGGATGAAAAGGTGAGGAAAAAGTTAAGATGATGATGATAATGATAATGATAATAATAACAACAATACAAATAATGATATAATGATAATAATAATGGTAGTAGTAATAATGACAATAATAATAATAGTAATAATGATAATAATAATGATAACAATAACTATAATAATGATAATGATAATAATAATAGTAATAATGATACTAATAATAATGAGAGTGGTAATGATTATACTAAAAATGATGACAACAAAGCAATAATAGAAATAATGAAATTAATAATAAAATCAAAATAATAGCATACACACACTCATATACTTATGCATATACACCCACACACACGTATATACATATATAGATAGATAGATATAAATATATAAGATGATAGATTGATTGATAGATAAATATGTACACATACACACACACACACACACACACATATATATATATATATATATATATATATATATTATATATATATATATATATATATATATATATATTGTGTGTGTGTGTATATCTGGATACAGACAGATACATAGGTACAGAAAATGGATATTTATGTCAAATGCTTGGATTCTCCGATAAATGGACAGCGAATGTGAAAACACTCCACCGTGTGAATCCCAAAACACACATAACAGTTTATTGACGTAACAGCTCCTTCGTCTTCCTGGATTCTCTCTTGTGAAAGCTGACAATCGAAGTCAAAGAGGATTTCCAAAGTAGTCGTTTTATCTCTCATCTTGTTTGTGTTTATATGGTAGAAAAACCCACAATACAAAAACTAGATTTAGGAAAGTGAGACAACAGTTAGTATCAGCACGGTAGAGTGTTTTTCTATTCATCATTGTGTTTATATTATGTTTCTCTTTTTCTCCAACGAATGGACAAGGCAAATATAAGAAGCCAAAGGAAGTGTAGATAGTCACCGAAACAGAGAAGGAAAAACCGATAAAGACGATAAGAACAGCTCGACAACACTAAATTATGAACCGGATCCTCGTTTTTCCCCCAACAGCCTCGTTAGCGAAATGGCCGAGGCTAACTGTCCGGTTTACGAATTGAACAGTTATTCCGGTCCGGTTCAGGGGACGGGGAACACCGTGCCTCGCTAGATAACTAAGGTCATCCCGATTCAGCGAATGAGATGGACTAAAAGCAATATATATCCGACCCCACTCACACGATAAGCGTAAGGCGTGGTATATCACGGGAGGGAGATCTGAGCTTTGTGGAATGGATGCTAGTGGCTGTTGGGGGAAATATTTCGATTGCAGCTCTAAATGTCACAGAA
>NW_020870694.1:66599-69099 GCF_003789085.1 Penaeus vannamei
AAAAAAAAAAAAAAAAAAAACAAAAAAACATTTATTACCAACCGCCAAAGATCAACATAGACTAAACGCGGAATCGCTTCAATTACCATTCATATTGCATTTCAACAACGGCATTTGCAATTCGATTATTTTCATTCCCACAAAAACGGTATGATTAGATAACAGGTATTATAGTATTAGCCTCAACAACACCTGTTTTCATAACCGTCAACGCGGTTCGTCGATCAAAGGGGACGAATAAAACCGCAGCGAGAGAGAGAGAGAGAGAGAGAGAGAGAGAGAGAGAGAGAGAGAGAGAGAGAGAGGAGAGAGAGAGAGAGAGAGAGAGAGAGGGAGAGAGGGAGGGAGGGAGGAGAGAGAGAGGAGAGAGAGAGAGAGAGAGAGAGGAGAGAGAGAGAGAGAGAGAGAGAGAGAGAAGAGAGAGAGAGAGAGAGAGAAGAGAAAGAGAGAGAGAGAGAGAGAGAGAGAGAGAGAGAGAGAGAGAGAGAGAGAGAGAGAGGGAGGGAGGGAGGGGGGGAAGGGAGGGGGGGAGGAGAGGAGAGAGAGGAGAGAGAGAGAGAGAGAGAGAGAGAGAGAAGAGAGAGAGAGAGAGAGAGAGAGAGAGAGAGAGAGAGAGAGTGAGAGGAGAGAGAGAGAGAGAGAGAGAGAGAGAGAGAGAGAGAGAGAGAGAGAGAGAGGGGGGAGGGGAGAGAGGAAGGGAGAAGGGAGAGAGAGAGAGAGAGAGAGAGAGAGGAGGGAGGGAGAGGAGGGAGAGAGGGAGAGAGAGAGGAAGAGAGAGAGAGAGAGAGAGAGAGAAGAGAGAGAGAGAGAGAGAGAGAGAGGAGAGAGAGAGAGGAGAGAGGAGGGGAGGAAGAGAGAAGAGAGAGAGAGAGAGAGAGAGAGAGGAGAGAGAGAGAGAAGAGAGATGAGAGAGAGAGAGAGAGAGGAGAGAGAGAGAGGGAGGGAGGGAGGAGAGAGAGAGAGAGAAAGAGATGGAGAGAGAGAGAGAGAGAGAGAGGAGAGAGAGAGAGAGAGAGAGAGAGAGAGAGAGAGAGAGAGAGAGAGAGGGAGAGAGAGAGAGAGAGAGAGAGAGAGAGGGTGGAGGGAAGGGAGGAGGGAGGGGGGGGAAAGGGAGGAGGGAGAGAGAGAGAGAAAGAGATGGGGGAGAGAGAGAGAGAGAGAGAGAGAGAGAGAGAGAGAGAGAGAGGGAGAGAGAGAGAGAGAGAGAGAGAGAGGGTGGGAGGGAAGGAGGGAGGGAGGGGGGGGAAGGGAGGAAGGGAGAGAGAGAGAGAAAGAGATGGGGGAGAGAGAGAGAGAGAGAGAGAGAGAGAGAGAGAGAGAGAGAGAGAGAGAGAGAGAGAGAGAGAGAGAGAGAGAGAGAGAGAGAGAGAAGAGAGGGGGGGAGGAAGAGGGAAAGGGAGAGAGAGAGAGAGAGAGAGAGAGAGAGAGAGAGAGAGAGAGAGAGAGAGAGAGAGAGAGAGAGAGAGAGAGAGAGAGAGAGAGAGAGATAGAGAGGAAGAGAGGAGAGATCCGTGAGAATCTTAATATAACTCTTTCATGATCATAAGTATTATCCTTTCCATTATCCTTGTTGTCATTATCATTATCATTTTTCTTATCATTATCATCATATTTTTTCTTTGAGGCAAGTACGCTGGGTTAAAGTAGTTAGGTCATTTATTTAAGCACATTCGCTGCTTACACGAATTCCGCTTAGATTAAGAAGAATAGTAAGAAGGGAAGGAAGAAGAAAGGTGAAGGCGAAAGGGTAAGAGGAAGAAAGGGAGAAGAAGGAGATTTAAAGAGAAAAGAGAGAAGTTGAAACGGAATAAACAGAGGGAACTTAAAGAGAAGGAGACAAGGAAGGGGAAAAATAGAGGGAGAGAGGAAGACAAGGAGAAGAAGGAGACTTAAAGAGAAAAGAGAGAAGTGGAAACAGAATGATAAGCGGAGAGGACTTAAGGAGAAGGAGACAGGGAAGGGGAAGATGAGAGGGTGACAGGAAGAAAAGGAGAAGAAGGAGACTTAAAGAGAAATGAGGGAACTGGAAACGGAATGATAAAGAGAGGAAAAGGAAGGGGAAGAAGAAAGGGTGGGGAAGGAAGGGAGAAGAACGGACTTAGAGAAAAGAGAGAAGTGAAACAGAAGGATAAACCGGGGAACTTCAGGGGAGACAGGGAAGGGGAAGAAGAGAGGGAGAGAGGAAGACAAGGAGAAGGAGACTTAAAGAGAAAAGAGAGAAGTGAAAACAGAATGATAAGCGGAGAAGACTTAAAGAGAAGGAGACAGGGAGAAGGGGGTGGGAGGGAAGGGAATAAAGGGGTGAGAGGGGCCACATCTAGGGCTAAAACGGGAAGGGGAAGAGTGAATTTAAGGAAGATTTGGGGGAGAGAGAGAAGGTGGGAGAGCGGGAAAGGAAAAGCAGTAGGGGAAGGAAAGGGAGGAGAAGGAAAGGAAGCGAGAGGGGGGAGGGGGGAGGGGGAAAGCCTAGAAAGGGGGAGGGTGTACACTGAGTAGATTG
>NW_020870694.1:86599-94099 GCF_003789085.1 Penaeus vannamei
TAGTAATACAATGATAATGATGATAATGATAATGATAGCAATAACAAAAATGATAGATACCATAATGATAGTTACAATACTACTAATACTAATAATGATAATAATGATAATCATAATTACAAAATTAAAGATTATAATTACAATCATAATTACAAAATTAAAGATTATAATAATAATCATAATTACAAAATTAAAGATTATAATGATAATCATAATTACAAAATTAAAGAGATAAGATATATGATAATCAAAATTAAAGGTTATAATGATAATAATAATAACAAAAGTAGCTGCAGTTGTCGTTGTAATTTAGATAGCACCAGCGTCGTGTCCGTATCGAGTTGCGAACCGGCACTTTAGCGAAGCCCCCAAGAACCGCGACGAGAAACGAGGAACCGCCGCCAAGAAATCACCCTTTCCCCCCCCCCCCCCCTGTACTCCGTCTCCAGTCCCTCCGGATACGTCACGCATCCCGCATTTATCCGGATCCGTACCCCCAGCTCACCAATTCCGGCTTTACAACGGCCGACGCAGACCCCGGCCGGATAACGACGTGTCTCCACCAAGCTATTTTTCCAAATTGTGAAGATTCGCCTTATAAACCTTGGCTCCGTGACCGTATTGGTGATGGCTGGGGATCTAAGTGCCACCCGGGCCCTATAGGTGGAGTTGTGTTGTGCTTTGTGTTGTGGTTGGCTGTGTGTGGTTGGCTTTGCTTTGTGTGGTGGGTGTTTGGTGTTTGTTTGTTTGTGCTTTGTGTGTTGGCTGTGTGTTGTGTTTGGTGTTGTGTGTGGTTGGCTTTGTGTTGTGCTTTGTGTTTATGTGGTTGGCTTTTGTCTTGTGTGGGTTGTGTGGGTTGGCTTTGTGTTTGGTTGGCTTCTTTGTGTTGTGGCTTTGTGTTGTGCTTTGTGTGTGGTTGGTTTTGTTGTGGTTGGCTTTTGTGTTGTGGTTGGCTTGTGTTGTGGTTGGCTTTGTGGTTGTGGTTGGCTTGTTTGTGTTGTTGTGTTTTGGTTTCTTTGTGTTGTGGTTGGCTTTGTGTTGTGGTTGGCTTTGTGTTGTGGTTGGCTTTGTGTTGTGGTTGGCTTTGTGTTGTGGTTGGCTTTGTGTTGTGGTTGGCTTTGTGTTGTGGTTGGCTTTGTGTTGTGGTTGGCTTTGTGTTGTGGTTGTGGCTTGGTGTTTGGGTGTTGTGGTGGTGTTGTGTTTGTGTTGTGTTGTTGGCTTTGTGTTGGGTTGGTTGTTGTGGTTTCTTTGTGTTGTGGTTGGCTTTGTGTTGTGGCTTGTTGTGTTGCTTTGTGTTGTGGTTGGCTTTGTGTTGTGGTTGGCTTTGTTGTTTGTGTTTGTGGTTTCTTTGTGTTGTGGTTGTTTGTGTTGTTGGTTGGCTTTGTTTGCTTTGTTGTTGTGGTTGGCTTTGTGTTTGGTTGGTGTTGGTTGCTTTGTGTTATGGTGGCTTTGTGTTGTGGTTGGCTTTTGTGTTGGTGTTGTGGTTGTTGCGGTTGGCTTTGTGTTGTGTTGGCTTTGGTTTTGTGTTGCTTTGTTGTGGTTTGTGTTGGGTTTGGCTTTGTGTTGTGGTTGGCTTTGTGTTGTGGTTGGCTTTGTGTTGTGGTTGGCTTTGTGTTGGTTGGCTTTGTGTGGTTGGCTTTGTGTTGTGGTTGGCTTTGTGTTGTGGTTGGCTTTGTGTTGTGGTTGGCGGTTGTGGTGTGTGCTGCGTTTGCACACATGCAGGCACACGGGTATAAAGTATGGTTTTGCAATTGTATGAGCTCATATAAATACATTATGTATATATATATATATATATATATATATATATATATATATATATATATAATATATATATATATATATATATACACACACACACACACACACACACACACACACACACACACATATATATATATATATATATATTATATATATATATATATATATATATATATATATATATATGTAGTATGTATGTATATTTTATTTTATATATATATATATATATATATATATATATATATATATATATATATATATATATATATATATATATAATATCTGCATCTGTATGTATACATACATATCTATATATTACACATGCATACACACACACACAAATATATGTATACATACATACATACACATACATAATATACATATATATATATATATATATATATATATATATATATATATATATATATATATATAATATATATATGTATATATATACATAAATATATATGTATATATATATATATAACATATAATATATATATATGTATATATATATATATGTATATATATATAAATATATATATATATATATATATAATATATATATATATATATATATATATATATATATATATATATAATATGAGATGGAAAATAAATGATTTAATGATTATATTCTCATTGAGCAGTCATCAAAACAGACGCTATGACACCTCCTCGAGTTGCTACTGATCCAGCCTTTCCCGTTAGTGTGTCCCTCTCGTTGTGAAGTGTCCGGCGCCTCATCCTTCCCTGTGTAGGTGGAGTCGCTTTCCAGGACAGGACTTGGGTTTTGCCAAAGTAAGTAGCGTCATCCCCATTGAGCTTTGCGGTAACACTTAACGAAATATGTTTTTTTCCTGTTTGTTTTGTAAGCTTCATTAAAAAAAAAAAAAAAAAAAAAAAAAAAAAAAAAATATATATATATATAATATATATATATATATATATATATATATATATATATATATATATATATATATATATATATATATATATATATAAATCGCATGTTCAAACAAATGATTTGCTGATTTTCCATTTTTTGTCGAAATCATTTTCCTTCATATTTTATTCCCTAACTTCTTAGACAACTTCCATGGTCTTCGCTACAATCATCGGGTGGTTTTCATGTAATAATTCCCATAATTAAATTAATGATTGAGGATTAGAGGAAGCCTAAAGTACCACTACTGTCGTGCGTGTGTGTGTGTGTGAATGTGTGTGTGTATGTGTGTGTGTGTGAATGTGTGTGTGTATGTGTGTGTGTGTGAATGTGTGTGTGTATGTGTGTGTGTGTGTTGTTTGTATGTGTGTGTGTGTGTGTTGTGTGTGTGTGTGTGTGTGTGTGTGTTGTTGTGTGTGTGTGTATGTGTGTGTGTTTGTGTGTAGGTGTGTGAATGTGTGTATGTGTGTGTGTGTTTGTGTGTGTGTGTGTGTGTGTGTGTTGTGAATGTGTGTGTGTATGTGTGTGTGTGTATGTGTTTGTTGTGTGTGTGTGTGTGTGTGTATGTGTGTGCGTGTGTGTATGTGTGTATGTGTGTGTGTGTGTGTGTGCGTGTATGTGTGTGTGTGTGTTTATGTGTGTGCGTGTATGTGTGTGTATGTGTGTATGTGTGTGCGTGTATGTGTGTGTGTGTGTGTATGTGTGTGTGTGTGTATGTGTTTGTGTGTGTATGTGTGTGTGTGTGTGCATGTGTGTATGTGTGTTTCTGTGTGTGTGTGTGGCATCATCCCGAATCCCTAAACATTGTTTGATGTTGACCCATGCTTGCGACAAAATTCTGGCACGAAAAAGTGTGTTCTAACATACACATATTAAACCAAAAAATATATTTTCTCTATTCCACATATGAAGTCCCTCGGAAACCATTAAACAAAAAATATGGAACCTCTAAATAGAATGGGAAAATTATCTGACTTCCCAGTCATATTGTTCAGTTATAATTATTGTTGGCCTCACAAGACTGTGTGTTTGTGTGTGTGAGAGAGAGAGAGATAGACAGAGAGAGAGAGGAGAGAGAGAGAGAGAGAAGAGAGAGAGAGAGAGAGAGAGAGAGAGAGAGAGAGAGAGAGAGAGAGAGAACAGAGAGAGAGAGAGAGAGAGAGAGAGAGAGAGAGAGAGAGAGAAGAGAAAGAGAGAGAAAGAGAGAGACAGACAGAGCGAGAGAAAGAGACAGACAGACAGACAGACAGAGAAAAAGAAAGAGACAATCAGACAGACAGACAGACAGAGAAACAGACAATCAGACAAACAGACAGACAGAAAGAGAAATCCATCCATCCCACCATCACTCCATTCGCTTAAACGCACCTCGACAGCTTCCACCCACATCAACATGGCGACGCGACCCACCATGCAGGAGTCCCAGCAATCGCCTTTCCAGCCCAGCATCAACTCACTCACATGCGAAATCGACGGACGGAAAAATGGTCCTAATTAAGACGGGATTAAGGTCACATCTCGCTTGGCATCAGCTTTGTTGTTTCCTTTGACCTGTTCGCTTCAGCTGTCTGTCGTTTCATCATTAGGTCAGAAGGTAATCAGGGGGCTGCGGAGCTGTATCAGTGCACACAGAGAGATACAGAGATAGATAGGTAGATAGATAGATAGGTAGATAGATAGATGGGTTGGCAAACAGATAGATAGATGGGTAGGTGAACAGATAGATGGGTAGGTGAACAGATAGATAAATGGGCAGGTAAACAGATAGATAGATATATAGATAGATGGGTAGGTAAACAGATAGATAGATATATAGATAGATGGGTAGGTAAACAGATAGATAGATAGATAGATAGATGGGTAGGTAAACAGGATAGATAGATAAGTAGATATAGGGTAAACAGATAGGTAGGTAGATAGATAGATGGGTAGGTAAACAGATAGATAGACAGATAGGTAGACAGATAGATAGGTAGATAGATATATGGGTAGGTAAACAGATAGACAGGTAGATTCAAAGATGGGTAGGTAAACTGATAGATAGGTAGATAGATAGATGGGTAGGTAAACTGACAGATAGGTAGATAGATAGATGGGTAGATAGATAGGTAGATAGATGGGTAGGTGAACAGATAGATAGGTAGATAGATAGCTGGGTAGGTGAAGACAGATAGGTAGATAGATAGATGGGTAGGGAAACAGATAGATAGGTAGGTAGATAGATGGGTAGGTAGATAGATAGGTAGATAGATAGGTAGGTAAACAGATACAGAGATGGGTAGGTGAACAGATAGATAGGTAGATAGATAGATGGGTAGGTAAACAGATACAGAGATGGTAGGTGAACAGATAGATAGGTAGATAGATAGATGGTAGTAAACAGATACAGAGATGGGTAGGTGAACAGATAGATAGGTAGATAGATAGATGGGTGGGCAAACAGATAGATAGATGGGTAGGTGAACAGATAGATAGGTAGGTAGATAGATAGATAGGTAAACAGATAGATGGGTAGATAGATAGATGGGTAGGTAACAGATAGATAGTAGATAGATGGTAAGTAAACAGATAGATAGGTAGACAGATAGATAGGTAGGTAGATAGATGGGTAGGTAGATAGAGACATGCAAACATACATACAGACATACATATATACTTACATATATGCTTACTTAAATACGTACATACACAGATACATAGAAAGATAGATATTTAGATTGATAAAATATAAAGGTAAAGATACATATTAGTTTATGCAAAATCATCGTATTATAATTAGCAAGGATAAAGGAAGAATTAAATTGCGAATTAAATGATAGAAGTAATAACAGTAATGATAATAACCATCTTTTAAATATTAGATATAGTCTGCCACAGAAATGGGAAAGAAGGAAAAGTGAGCAAAAAATAACCTTTTTTAAAATCTATTTCTTGATGATAATTAAGTTATGGAATTAGATAAACAAGATTATTCATAATATTAAAGGAATTATCACAGTTTAAAAAATCGGTTTATTTATTTATTCGTTATCCATTGTCATCGCATAATCCCGATAACAAGATGATATTTCATTATTAATCGAATACTTAATTAATACTTATCGTTAATTACTGAATTCCGACGCAAGTGATATAGATCAAGTAATTAATGTTTTTTTTATATATATAATTTAGTTATCACGTGACACTTGACACGAATTAAACTTTAGCCGGTTTTAAAAATCCAATAATTCGAACGAAATATGATACTGTTGGTAACTCAAAAGTTTCCAGTTATTCATTTTGACCGATTTTGGCCGCGAGATTAGGTGATGTTACGTTATATATTGCTTTCATTAATGACGTAACTCCTTTCAGTACAATCATCTTTTGCTCTAATAACCAAGACGGTCTTCGTGATTCAGCGATGTCGTATTTAAATCGCTCTAATTAATGAACGGAGATAAATCATAGCTGGCATCGGCGGATTCTGCGTTCGGATTAGCTGTTTCGTTCAGAGATGCCGTTCGTTGTGCGGGAGTGAAGAGGGACAGAGAGTGAAAGTTTGAGGAAAAAGAAGAAAACACACACACACACACATAAGTGTGTGTGTGTGTGTACATAGATAGATAGATAGAGAGAAAGAGAGAGAGAGAGAGAGAGAGAGAGAGAGAGAGAGAGAGAGAGAGAGAGAGAGAGATAGAGATAGAGAGAGAGTGAGAGAGAGAGAGAGAGAGACAGAGACAGAGACAGAGAGACAGACAGAGAGAGACAGAGACAAAGACAGAGACAGAGACAGAGAAAGAACAGAGACAGAGAAAGAAAGAAAGAGAGAGAAAGCAGAGAGAACAACACATCCCCGGGAAAGATAATACTCCCTCTCTCTGCGCCACCATCAACTCATCTACCCAACCAATTCATCCATATATATCTATCTTTTCCCTAATCTGTCCACAGACCCTAAAAAAAAAAAAAAAAAAAAAAAAAAATACACAGGCTACCCTTCAGTATCTGTCGCGCAGAATCTCAAAATCTCCCCTAAATTATCCATAGATCTACCTGAACAACACAAAATGGAAATCAAATGGGATGAAACATGAAATATGGGCTGCGAGATTAGCCGCATAAATATGGGGACTAGGAAATGCGTAACGTAGAATGGGAATGTGTAATGTCCTTGCTTTTAGAATGCGGGACATGGGGGGGTGGGGTGGGTGGGGGTTGATGTAATGGGCGGGGGGGGGATGGTGTGAGGTGCTAATGATGCCTGGTGCTTATGCTTATGATGATGCTTATGTGATATGATGATGATGATATTGATGATGATGATGATGATGATGGTGATACTGATGATGGTGATAGTAATGATGATGATAGCGATAATGATAACGATAATAATGACAATAACAGTAATTATGATAAAGTAAATCATGATAATAAGAATAATGATAATAATAATAATAATAATGGCAATAAAAATAGTAACAATAATAGTAATGATAATGATAATAGTTATAATGATAACGTTGACGTATTTTCTACCACACTAAGCTCGACGTGGTTCATACCATATCAAGAGCCTTATAGATCTAAGCCTCATTAAATGGGGATATTTTCACTCTCCGCGTAAGAACGGCATTTCCATTCTCTTAGGCGATGTTTTTATTACTTAACATCAAACGGAAAATTACAAGTGAATTTCCTTTTATTATCACGTATAAAACCTGGTGATAATTCCTTGTTTTTTATTATAACGATAAACTAGATATTTTTATTTTCTTTTTCTTTTGTTACAGTAGATATAAAGCTCT
>NW_020870694.1:114099-116599 GCF_003789085.1 Penaeus vannamei
TGTTATGAAACGGTTCCATAATTATTGAATAAAAAAAATAAACTTAGTTTCTCTGTCAAACGACTCTTCGCATAGGAAATCCAAGAAAATCATATCTTATCTAGCTTTATATGTATATCAGGAGTGTTAAATTGTTGTGTATATATAATGTTCATACGTCGTAGTTATTTTCGTCCAAAAAAAGTGAAATATTTTCGACAAATTTCTGTATTGTTCCAGTGTGACTACATTTTATCTTTATCACATTTACAAGCACACACGCACACGCACACACACACACACACCACACACACACACACACACACACACACACACACACACACACACAACACACACACATGTATGTATATCTACTTACTATATAAATATATATATATAATAATATATATATATATTGTGTGTGTGTGTGTGTGTGTGTGTGTGTGTGTGTGTGTGTGTGTGTGTGTGTGTACATTCCGCATCGTTTGCGTGTCATCAAATCGAGAAAAAAAAAAAACGAAAACATCTCTGCTCAGCCACGTTGAACAGGCACAGGAGAGCCAGAGATGAATCTGAGCTGAGACGCCATGAAGGAAAGGGGAAAGGCTAGATCAGTAGCAACTGGAGGAGGTGTCATGGCGTCCGATTCTGTCCTTGGAAAAAAAACAAAAACACATGGTGGGGTTTATTTTGATGACGTCACACAAAAATCTTAGCTGATCCTGTGACCTAATTCACAAAGCTTCTGATAACATTATGAGTCTGTAAATTATTGTTCATGTGTGGATTTTCTATCGCTTTCTAATAAAAAAAATTCGCACTACTAATGTTACGGATGCTTTGTGAATAATTTTAGTCGATCATTTTGGCTTTATCAATTTTCAAAAAGGATGGAAAATAATGGTTTTAATGGTTGTATTTTCACTGAACTATCATCAAAATAGTCCTGTGGATGAGAAAAGTGGGTAATTATGTTTATACATGACTCTTAAGTGGAATTGCTTGCAGTGGGAGTCAAGCCATAGGCCTATATTTTTTTACTCAGCTTGAAGGAATTAAGTTTACCTAATTTTTATTAATAGTTCCATATACTCAATGAATGAAAGGTATTTTATTTAATTAGGATACCAGGCCAACAAGACTTTATGAAGTCAAAAACGCCTGAAAAGTCTTGGAAACTGTAACACTGTTGGATATTGTACAAAATGTAAACATGAACATGTGCTGTTCTAAAAATAGCCCACTGTACCTGTGCTGTTCTAAAAATAGCCCACTGTTGGATATTGTACAAAATGTAAACATGTACATGTGCTGTTCTAAAAATAGCCCATCGTTGACACAAGCACGACACCTTCTCGAGTTGCTACTGATCTAGCCTTCCCCTTGAAAGAAATTAAAAGAAAAGAAAAATCGGCAGTTCTAACAAAAGCGCATCGGCTTGTGTATGACGCCCTCTGGCCTGCGTGGGCGTAAGTGGGCGGAGTGGCACAGGGTGGTTCGCGCCGTGGCATTCCCTGGGAGTGCCAAGGGAGCGGGATCTGACCCAGACAAATTAATGTTATTGAAGAGTATTTGCCGCTCCATCCATCAACCAGCCAACTCACCGAGGACAGCCTGTTGGCAACATCCCGGCGCACGATTTCATAAACCTCCGTCCGGCGTTTTTTTAATCCCCTTTTATTCCCCCCAAACCCCCATCCCGCTACAATCAGACGATGCTCCCCAACGCTCCTGCAAACCCCACAGCCTCCCCTTCTAAAGCATGCATGCCAATCGATCAAGAAAAGGAGGAAAAAAAGCCCGGGCACCGTGTGTGGCAACAGCGACGCCTGATCTTGCCAGATGGCGGTTCTCAGGGCGGCGAGCATTAAGGATCTCCCTACTTGAGAATTCGCACGTTTGCCCTCGTCGCGTGTGATATATGTAAAAAAGAAGGGTAAAAAGATTCCCTAAGTTAGTACTTAAGTGCATGTGTCCGACGGGGTTCCAATGCGAGGCAATAGACACGGATCTTCAGCATATAGAAAAGGTTAAAGAAAAAAAAAAAAAAAAAAAAACGACCCCCCTACCCCACTGAGACTCAAAAGACAAATCCGTAAAAAGGAGGAGAGGGAGAGAGAAAGAGAGAGAGAGAGAGGAGGAAAAAAAAAGACCTAATCCCTTGATCCTCGGCCCACTTAAGACGTGTAGTTCTCAGGGAGAGCCGGGCCTTCCATTCCAGCTAATCGCATTCGACGTAAATCATTCATTCCTTAGAAACGTTACTTGGACAGAGGATCTCGACGTCGACGGCTCCGCTCCCGACTGACTCAAGATGGATCCGGAGACGAGCACGGGGATTAGACCCCGCCGTAAATCATCGCACAAACGCGGACGGACATGCGTACACGTGTGCACATTCAGACGGAGTATGTATGTATGTATGTGTGTGTGTGTGGGGGGGTTGTGTGTGTGGGGGGGGTTGTGTGTGTGTGTGTGTGTGTGGTGTGTGTGTGTGTGTGTGTGTGGTGTGTTGATGTGT
>NW_020870694.1:121599-125669 GCF_003789085.1 Penaeus vannamei
GTATTCTCAAAGGCTTGGATGCATAACAAGGACTCAGATGCACAAAAGAAAGAATGGAAGAGAGAGAGAGAGAGAGAGAGAGAGAGAGAGAGAGAGAGAGAGAGAGAGAGAGAGAGAGAGAGAGAGAGATGAGATATGGACAGACAAAGAAAGAAAGAAAAACAGCAAAGAAGAAAAAAAAAAACGAAGAGAAAAAAAGTAAGAAAAAAAACGAAGAAAAAAGAAAAGAAAAAAAAAAAAGAGGAAGAAAGAAAGAAAGAAAAAAAGGGAGAACGAGATGGAGAAAGAAAGAAAAAAAAGAACAAAAATCCAACAGAAACACTGGCAAATCTTTTCCACAGAAATTCTATGGGTTGTTCCAAGAGCAGCGTCCCTCCAGCTCGCTTGTATGGAACAAAAGGCTATTTGGAAACCCCTTCGAAGAAAAGAGAAAAAGGGTGAGAATGAGAGAAATAAAGAGAGGAGAGAAAAAATTAGAAAGGAGGAATAAAGAGAGGAAGGAGAAAAATGAAAGAGAGGAGAGGATAAAAGAAGAAAATATAATTAGGAATAAGGAGAGAAGAGAAAAAGAAACAATAAGAATGAGAGGAATAGCGAAAGGAGAGGAAAATAAAAATATTATTGTGAGAAATTAAGAGAGGAGAGAAAAAAAAAAAAATAAAAGGCACAAAGAGAGGAGGAGAAAATGAAATAAGAGAAAGAAAGAATAAGAATGATAAGAGGAATAAAGAGAGGAGAGGAAAAAGAAAAACAATAAGAATAAGAATGAGAGGAATAAAGAGAAGAGGGAAAAATGAAAAAAAGAAAATAAGAATAAGAGGATATGAAGAGAAAGAATAAAGACAGAAGAGAAAAAAGTAAGAATGAAAATAAGAGGAAGAAAGAGAGGAAGGGAAATGAAAGAATAAAAAGGAAAAAAAAAGAACGCAACATAAACCGCCCATTCGCGCCTTCGATAACCACGAAGGAACTAAACAGCAAGAATACTTTTTCCCGAATGCAAGACGCCGCCGTGACGTATGATAAGCTTTTTTTTTTTTTTTTTTTCTTTTATCTAACGCCTTTTTGTGGCCGGCACTTCCCTCCCCCATCCCCTCCCCTTCACTCCCTTCCCGGCTCTCCCTCCCCCCTTCTCCTCTCCCCACCCACGCGGGAGAATCATTTTCATATTCGTGATTATGGGTCGATATCTCCTGCCCCCCCACCCCCACCTCCCCCAGTCCCCCACCCCCCCCCCCTCCACGCCCACGCCCGCCCATCCACCCCCTTCTATTCTCTCTCCGTTCTCGCTCTTTCTTTGTTATGAAGAAGAAAAAAGAAAGAAAAAGAAAAATTGCAAATGTCGTCTTCGCTACTGATATTTTCTCTTTTTCTCTCTCTCTCTTTCTTTCTCTCTCTCTTCTCTCTCTGCTCTCTCTCTCTCTCTCTCTCTCTCTCTCTCTCTCTCCTCTCTTCTCATCTCTCTCTCTCTCTCTCTCTCTCTCTTTCTCTCCATTTTTGAAGAAAAAAAAAATCTTTTCTTTCTCTATTTCTCTCTTTTTCTTTTGATCTTTCTTTCGATCTCTCTCTCTCTCTCCCCCCCTCTCTCTCTCTCTCTCTCTCTCTCTCTCTCTCTCTCTCTCTCTCTCTCTCTCTCTCTCTCTCTCTCTCTCTCTCTCCTCCTCGTCTCTCTCGCTCTCTCTTCTCTCTCTCTTTCTCCCCTCTCCATCTCTCCCCTCCTTCCCTCCCTCCTCTCCCCTCCCTCCCTCCTACTCCCTCCTCCCTCTCTCTCTCCTCTTCCCTCTCTCACTATTTTTTACCTCCCCCACCCTCCTCCTCCTCCTCCCTCCCTCTACCCTCTCCTCCCCCCTCTCCCCCTCTACCTCCCTCCCCTCCCTCTCCCCCTCCCTCCTCCTCCTCCCCCCTCCCTCCTCCTCTCTCTCGCTATTCGCCTCTCCTCTCTCTTCTTTCCCTCTCCTCTCTCTCCTTTTTCGCACAATTGAGCGTTCGGCACAGACCGCTTTAATCACAGCATTGGTTGGGCGGCGATTCCTCGTCGGGAACCGCCCGGACGCCCACGGTCATTTAGAGACATCGGAATGGGTGAGCGAATCGGGGAGAAGATAGAGGGGGGGGAAGGGGAGATAGAGGGGTGGGGGAAGGGGAGAGAGGGGGGGAGAGGGAGGGGGAAGGGGAGAGGGGCGTGGGGGGGGGAAGGGTGAGCGAATCGGGGAGAGATAGAGGGGGGGAAGGGGAGAAAGGGGGGGTGGGGAAGGGGGAGGGGGAGAGAGGAAGGTGGGGAGATAGAGGGAGGGAAGAGGGGAAGGGAGAGGGAGAGGGGAAAGGGGAGAGGAGGGAGGGAAGTAGATAGAGGGGGAGGGAAAGGAGGGGGAGGAGGGAGGTGGGAAAGGGTGAGAGGGAGAGAGGGGAGGGAGGGTAGGAGAGAGGGAGGGAGGAAGGGAGTGGGGAGATAGAGGGGGAGGAAGGGAAGCGGGGAGGGAGGGAATGGGGGAGGGAATGGGGAAGGGTGGGAGTGGGGGAGAGGGGAGGGAGGAAGGGGAGGGAGGGAAGGAGGGGAGAGGGAGAGATGGGGGAGGGGGTAGTGGGAGGGAGGGGGTAAGGGGAGAGATTGAGGGGGGGGGGTAGAGGAGAGGGAGAGGAAGGGGGGGGAGGGAAGGGAGAAGCGAGAGGGAAGGGAAGAGGGAGGGAGGATGAGAGGAAATGGGTGACGGAAAAGATAATAGATGGGAGGCTAAAAAAGAGAGACAGTGAGAGAGGGAGGGAGGGTGGAAAGATGGGTGGGAAAGAGAGAGAGAGAGATAGAGAGAGCAAGAGAGAGAAAGAGAGAGAGAAGAGAGAGAGAGAGAGAGAGAGAGAGAGAGAGAGAGAGAGAGAGAGAGAGAGAGAGAGAGAGAGAGAGAGAGAGAGAGAGAGAGAGCAGAGAGAGAGAGAGAGAGAGAGAGAGAGAGAGAGAGGAGAGAGAGAGAGAGAGAGAGAGAGAGAGAGAGAGAGAGAGCGAGAGAGAGAGAGAGAGAGAGAGAGAGAGAGAGAGCAAGAGGAAAAGAGAGAGAGAAGAGAGAGAGAAGAGAGAAGAGAGAGGAGGAGAGAGAGAGAGAGAGAGAGAGAGAGAGAGAGAGAGAGAGAGAGAGAATAAGAAAGAGCAAGAGAGAGAAAGAGACAGAAACCGTGTACAGATATGCGTACCTACCTATGTACCTTTTCCCGAGCACCTGTTCCTCTGCCTCTGTAAATGATATTTAAAACGACACAACCGCATTACACCCTGTACTTAGACAAACAAATTACCAGGCCAGATCTACAACAAATCATTCCTAATGCACTTAACCTTTTTCATGAAATAAATAGTTAAAGGCAGAAGCTCAAAAATGGTTAGAGAAATGTAATCTAAAATGTGTGGATTAGGAGCTACCAATCTGCAACCAGGGGAATGTTGAAATGAAATATGCAGATGTAAAGAGTAACTAATCAGAAAACAGTATGAGAGAGAGAGAGAGAGAGAGAGAGAGAGAAGAGAGAGAGAGAGAGAGAGAGAGAGAGAGAGAGAGAGAGAGAGAGAGAGAGGAGAGAGAGGGAGAGAGAGAGAGGAGAAGAGAGAGAGAGAGAAGAGAGAGAGAGAGAGAGAGAGAGAGAGAGAGAGAGAGAGGGGGGGGAGGGAGGGAGAGTGAGAGAGAGAGAGGGGAGAGAGTGGAAGAGTGAGAGAGAGAGAGAGAGAGAGAGAGAGAGAGAGAGAGAGAGAGAGACGAGAGAGAAGAGAGAGAGGACAGAAGAGAGGAGAGAGAGAGAAGAGAGAGAGAGAGATGAGAGAGAGAGAGAGAGAGAGAGAGAAAGAAGAGAGAGAGAGAGGAGAGAAGAGAGAGAGAAGGCCAGACAGACAGACAGGTCAGAGAAAACAGAGTAAAGACAGCCACATAAAACAGACACAGAGAGAGATATAGAAAACAGACAGACACAAGTTAAACAGACAACCAGAGGACAGACAGACAGACAGACACAACATACAGAGAGGAGCCTATAACAGTAGAAACTGGGGGGTGCGGATGCTAGCTTTAATCAGACAATAATAATACTTA
>NW_020870694.1:138650-143650 GCF_003789085.1 Penaeus vannamei
TTCCTTCCTCTTTCCATTTATTCTCTTCCTTCCTCCTCCATTTATCCTAGCTCCTTCTTTCCTTCGTAATCTATCTTCCTCTCCTCCCTTTATCTATGCCTCCTCCATTCTCCTCCTATCTATCCATCCTTCCCATTCCATCCTCCATGTATCCTAGCTGCATTCCTACTTCCCTCCTCCTAGTCCACTTATCATCCTTCTCCGACTTCCTATCTATCATCCTTCCTCCTTCCATTTATCCTAAGCTCCTTCCTCCTCCTTCCATTTCCTTCCTTCCATTTACCCTTCCTTCCTCTTTTCCATTTATCCTTCCTCCTTCCATTTATCCTAGCTCCTTCCTACTTCCCTCCCCTAAATCCACTTCATTCATCTCTTCCTTTCCCTCTTTCCATTTATCCTTCCTTTCCTCCTTCCATTTATCCTAGCGCTCCTTCCTTACTTCCCTCCTCCTTCCACTTATATTTCCTTCATTCATTCTTCCTCCTTCCTTCTATCGCCATGACCATCCTTACCACATGTTTATCCTAGCTCCTTGTCACCTCCCAAATCTAAATCCTGTCCTTCCTTCACATCCTTACCATTTAATCCTTTCTCCCTCACCTTCCTATGACCCGGTTCTCCCTCCTTCCATTTATCCTCCCTCCTATCCTTCCTTCCTTCCTTCCTCCTTCCATTTATCCTAGCTCCTCCCTCCTCCTCCATCTATCTTTCCTTCCTCTCCTTCGAATTTTCCACATCTCCCTCCTTCCTCCTCCTATCCTATCCTCCATCTTCCTCCTTCCATCCTTCCTTCCCCTTCCTACTTCCTTCCTCCATTCCACATTTCTTCTACTATCCTATCCTTCCTGCCTTTCCGTCCTTCCCATTTTCCTAGCTCCTTCCTTCCTCCTATCTCCCCCGCCCTTATGCATATTCATACGCCATTTTCCCGTTCGCATCTCACATCCAAACTAATCAGTTATTTTTGCGTCTTTGGGAATGTTGAGACGTTCCGACCGGCAGCCGGCTTCTTCCGAGTTAATCTCCCGTGTCATATTGTCTACCGTTTATTATCGTCCCGTGCTCTCTCCATTCCCCGTGTTTTCATAGGTCATGGTCTTCTGGTTTTACTTTTTTATTTTTATTTTTAGATTTTTTTTATTAGGTTGATTTTTGTGAGTGTTTATGATACGCACACACAAACAAACGCGCGGGCGCACACACACACATAACACACACACTTGAATAATGATTATTTTGTGTGCTGTTTATTGATACATCACACACACACAACATACACAACAGTGACACACACACACACACACACAGGCACTCACACACACACGCACAGTCACACACACACACACACACACACACCACCACCAACACACACACACACACACAGCACACACACAAGACACACACACACACAGAAACAAGCAAAACACAGCAATACACACACAGAAACAAACAAACAAAAACATACACACACATTCGCAAACAAACACATGTGGTTTGCACACGCACACACACACACAGAAGCCAAAACAAGCAAAACCAGACACAACTAAACAAACAAAACAAACAAACACACACAGAATCCCAAAACCAATCGAAGAATAAAATAAAAACAACCATATCACACAAACAAAAGCAAACAAAACAAAAATCCCAAGCCAAGCGAATAAAAGCAACATAGCACACAAACAAACAAAAAACAATACATCAAAAATCCCAAACCAAGCGAAATAAAAAACAACATACACACAAACAACAACCACACACAGAACAAACCAAGCGAAATAAAAAAACAACATACACACAAACACAAACAAACAACCACACACAGAATCCCAAACCAAGCGAAATAAAAGCATCAAATCCTTCCTTCTTCTGCCAAAAAGAAACAAAAGTGCGTCGCTGAGAGGGGATTCCCCGAGAGAAGATCACATGGTGACTTCTGTTTAAGGAAGAGGAAGTCGAGGTCTCTTTATCTTCGGAGGATTTCAATTCCAGGCATTTTCAGATCTTTGCATGTGTAATGTATGGTGTGTGTGTATGTATAATGTGTATATATATATATATATATAGTATATATATATATATATATATATATATATATAATATTATATATATATATAATATATATATATCTTCCAGAGATAGAGTAATCTACACACACACACAACGAGAGACAAGCACACAGAACATAGGTAGGAGAGAGAGAGAGAGAGAGAGAGAGTATGAGAGAGAGAGAGAAGAGAGAGAGAGAGATGAGAGAGAGAAGAGAGAGAAAGATGAGAGAGAGAAGAGAGAGAGAGAGAGGAGAGAGAGAGAGAGAGAGAGGAGAGAGTATGAAGAGAAGAGAGAGAAGAGAGAGAGAGAGAGAGAGAGAAAGGAGAGAGAGAGAGAGAAAGAGAGAAAGAGAGTCAGAAAAAGAGACAGATAAAGATATAGACAGAAAAAAAATACTAAACAGAAACGGAAAATAAGCCAATACGAAAAAAGAAAGATTATATGTACACACACACACACACACACACACACACACACACACACACACACACACATATATATATATATATATATATTATATATATATATATATATATATATATATATATATATATATATATATATATATATACAAGCACGAACAAGAAGAAGACCCCAAAAAAGAAGAAGACCCCAAAAAAGCAGCACATTTATGAATAAAGAAAAGAAAGATTATGACATGCACGGGAGAAATTTTGCGTGACTCCCCTGGCAAAGTATTCGAGCAGCCGAACCTTCAGTTGGCAGTAACAGGACCGCAGGCTTTCTCGGTCACAGACGGAATGACACGACGAAGAACGGGGGTAAAATGTATAGATTTTAGTCTCTTTCGCTGTCTGTCTGTCTCTGTGTCTCTGGATCTGTAGCTCTTTCTTTTGTCTTTCTCTCTGTCTGTCTGTCTGTCTGTCTCTGTTTGCTCTGTTCTGTCTGTTCTCTGTTTGTCTTTTCTCTCTTCTCCCCCCCCCCCTCTCTCTCTCTCTCTTCTTTCTCTACCCTCTCTCTCTCTCTTGCCTCTCTCTCTCTCTCTCTCTCTCTCTCTCTCTCTTCTCTCTCTCTCTCTCTCTCTCTCTCTCTCCTTTTTTCTCTCTTTTTTAATCTTCTTTCTTGGACGAAAGTCATGGCAGTCGAAGAGCTGACTGACATTTTTTTTCGTGTTAAATGAAGCACGCAAAGAGGGAGGGAGAAGGAAAATTGGTGTGTGTGTGAGATGGTGTGGTGGAGTCGAGTGTGTCAGATGGCGACATGAGGGCCGATGGAGTGACGGAGGAGACAGATGCGAGGAGAGAGAGAGAGAGCGTGTGGTGTGGGATGTGCGATAGGTGTAGTGTGTGGATGTAATGATCTGTGTGCGTGTGTGGGTGTGGATGTGTGTGGTGGTGTGGTGGTGGCGTGAGAGCAGAGAGAGAAGATGAGAGTATGACTGTGTGTGGTGTGTAGTAGGATGTGTTTTGTGTGCTTGCTTGTAGCCGTGTTGTGCTGTGTGTGTGTGTGTGTGGTGAGTTGTGTGAGTGTGTGTGTGAGTGTGGTGTAGTGATGTGATGTGTGGTGTGTGGAGTGTGTGTGATGTGCGTTATGTTGTGTGAGCGTAAGTGAGTGTGGGACAGACAGAGAGACGACCTCACACAACAAAGCAGACAGTCCAAAAGGATGAGAACGAAGAAGAAAAGAACAAATAGATAGAAAAAGGAAAAAAGAAATCGAAAAAAAAGAACTATTAAAGATATTTTTAAAAAAAATCCAGAAATAGACCAAAGCAAGAAATTAGAGCGACCGAGCGACAAAACGTGAGCGCAAAAAAAAAAAAAAAAGAAAAAAAGAAAAAAAAAAAGAATAAGAGAAGAAAGAAAAAAAGAAACAAGAAAAAAAAGAAATCTCACCCAGAAATTAGAAACAAGAGACACCACGAGCATGCATGCTAGGCACACACTAGCAGATCCACTCAAGAAGCACACAGAGAACGAGAACTCAGGACAAGTATAAACCGAATCAGGGCTCACCCAACGAAAGCTCCATGAAAATATACCAGCCGAAGGAAAACAAGGGCCCAGTGAGATACCTGAAGCGGAACATGAGGGAGACACCAAAACACCCAAACATAAAGGGATTAAGACCAATCTCAAGAAAAGAAAACCGTTACACAACTATGTAGCACTCATCATACTTTATATTCACTCAAATCAAATGATCGATAGACTATACGAGACCAACGAACAGGCACACACACACACTCATCACACATACTAAACACCAATCAACATGGGACCAATTCACATATTTACATCGTAACTAACTGACAAATACCCAATCATGCATACATAACACTACACTAACTACTATAACCGCTTACACCCTATAATCATATTCAAATGTACACACTCAATACAACAAACTAACACACAAACTACACACCACTTAACTAACTCATACTTACATCACACTATATTAACATCACCACTAATACATCTAACTATATATCGTAAACTCAATCTACTACACTACTATAACAACCAACTAATCACACGTCACATATACTATAAAATCGAGTCAACATACTAAACGTACTATCTCACTATACTAAGCGTGCATCACGATACGTAGTCTAATCATAATCGTTATGACCATTTTCAAATATACGAAGACCAACCCAATATATACATCACAATACATAACATACAACTCACATAACATACAACCATACACTCACCACACTATACATATTATATTGATATATGTATATATATATTATAATATATTAATATATAATATATATATATATATTAATATATTTATATATATATAGTATTATATTAATATATAATTATATATATAATATCACATATATACACTAACACATCATACTAGATGAGCTACTAGTCATGCCTACATCACCACTCAGAACATCACCATCACAACACACACACACCATACACACACACACACACACAACACACTACACAACACACACA
>NW_020870694.1:151150-153650 GCF_003789085.1 Penaeus vannamei
CCCTCTTGTTGCCCAATTCCCACATTCACCCTACACTACACTATACTACTGTCCCTGCTGTCCTTCAGCTATGTTGTGTGGGCGTGTGTGTCGTGTCGTGGTGTGTGTGTGTGTGTCGATGTGCCTGCGCCTCCTCGCGTACCGTGTGTGTTCGTCTGTGTGTGTGTGTGTTGTACAGATATATTTCCCTCCCTCTAAACCAACCCTATTTTTCAGTTTTTTTCCTCTTTATACCTCCCCTACCTCTCTCCCTCCCTATCCACTCCCTCCCTTTCCCATTTTTTTTTTCCCTTCTTCCCTATCTCACCCCTCCCTTCTCTTCTCCCCTCCCCCCCTTTCACCTCCATTCGCTCTCCTTCCCTCTCCCCATTCATCTCAATCTCTCCTCCTCCCCTCCCTCCCTTCCTCTCTTACCACCCTCTCTCTCTCTCTCTCTCGACTCAAATTAACCTCCACCATCCTCCTCTCATATACCCTCACCTCGCGTCGAGTGCAAGAAGCAAGCTGCGCAAAGATCGGGCGTCCTCGCGGACCCGGAAATAATCAAACAGCAGGTGCCCTCTCTCCATTATCTCATGCGAACATCAAGTCCGCCAAACGTTTCCCCTCACTCCTCTTTCACTCCTTCCTCCGCTCCTCGTCCTTATATTAAATCAATAACAGCGAATTCACTCGCGTAGTTAGCTCTCTAGTCGAGTCAACATACACGACCACGTCAATAAGTCAGAAATGCGCTGGAGGGTCAGTTCTAATCAAACCAATTTTCATGGAGAAACAATATCATAGTAAAAAAAGAAATAGAGCAAGAAACCGCTAATGCAAAGAAAAAGCAAAACGAATTAAAGCGAAAAAATAGGTAAACAGAAAAAAAAAAAAAGAGAGAGAGAAAGAAAGATAACAGAAAAATGAAAAATCACGAAACAGTATTACAGAAGAAAGAGAAGGAAGAGAGAAGTAAGAATAATATAAGATATGATATTATCATACTTGTAGGCGCTATGCACGTATACCGTATTGATATATAGCGCTATGAGTAATTATGTGTAAGCAAATCCATAATCTATTATAGGTATAGGTACTACTAGCTACCGCCACAATATTACATCATATTATTACCCGTACTATATTCTATACCCTTCTCCGCTTACTACACGCCCGACCGATGGTCGAATGATATTGAAAGTAGAGGCCCTTGCAATGATGATAATAAATTAATAGAAAGAGCGGATGTTGATGAAAATTATGAATGCTGATAATACGAGGATAAATTGTGGTGTAATAACAATGATGTTTGTTGATGATCCGATGCGACTCCCCCGGTGATTATCATGGCACGTAACAGCACATCACGATAATCCTATGCGTGATGGATGATGATATGATGTTGGTGATGATGATCGCCATAAATGATAATGTTAATGTTACACCTATGATGTGAATCAGCATAAGTTACATTATGCACTGATCGCGTCGCCTTACTAGAAGCATAACTATTCAAATATTCCTATTTACAATGTAACCGCATACAACAACCAATCACGCAATATTAACAACACCCCTAACCATAATCAATCCCAATGCCCCTTCCCATTAGATTGCCCATTTCAACTCTGGTTCTGCTATTTGCATAAGCATTCCAGCTCTGCTTAAACTTTTATGGTCTCATCAGGCAGCCGGTAGGTTCAATGATTTCCCACAATTGACCACTAATATGCCTCCATGTAATTTTCTTTCCCTTTCGCAAACTATCTCTAGGTTTCTGGAGGAGAAAGTTCCCCGGAGGTTATCATAAAGGTCGGAGAGAAATGTCGTCACGTGTTGTAAGAATGAGAAATTGTAATCAGTAGAGGTTAAAAAAAAAGGAGCGAGAAATGATAATTATTAAATGATTATGGTGGCAAAGAATATTAACATTGGGAGAGAGAGATAGAGAGGAGAAAGAGAAAAATGAACGGAAAGAGAAGAAGGAAAGTAAATGAGATAAGAGAAGAGCAAAACAGAGAAACGAGAAGAAACATAAAAAGAGCAAAAGAGCAACGAGAGAAGAGAGAGAGAGAGAGAGAGAGAGGGGGGGGGAGGGAGGGGAGGAGGGAGAGAGAGAGGGGAGGGATGGCGAGAAGAAACAAAAAAAGCAAAACAGAAAGAAAAGCAAAAAACAAAAGAAAGAGAAAACAAGAAAAAACAAACATAAAAACAAACATAAATAGACAAGAAAAACAAACACCAAAACCGATGTAAAAGAAAAGGGAACAAACAAAAACAAAAACGAGAAAGAAAGACGAGAGAGGAAGACGCACCAAACGCAATCAAAAACGCAGAGAGAGCAAAGACAGGGGTAAAGAAAAGCGCGCACAAACATAATCAAATAAAAAAGAAAAATCATCAAGTAGGATACCGAAGGCAGATGGGGGAGCGATGGATAGGGTATTCTTACCTTTTGATAAGAGAGTACCAGTAGGGATGAGAGATAATGGAAATTGTGGAATAGAAAAGTCAACTC
>NW_020870694.1:163381-173381 GCF_003789085.1 Penaeus vannamei
GACGAGATGCTAACAAGCCTAATCGCTGCTCACTTGCCATTAATTGGCTGATGGAGAAGACTGGTTCTGATTTATCCCTTATAAGTATTCACATCCAGATCAGCCAACGTAATGAACTGCTGATTATGGGCAGGATAGAAGTGATATCATTCGTACCCAAACAATAATTCTATCTCTTTAAGGGTACTGCATAGTTCCATACAGGTTTCTTCTTTTTGTATTGATAAAAATAATGATAATAACAATAATTATCATGATGATATTAATAGTCGTAGATGTAGTTGTAAGTGTAGAAATTGTAACAGTATCAAGAAATAAAATTATTAATAGTAGTACTAGTAGTAATGATACTAGTAGTTGAAGGAGTACTTGTAGTAGTAACAGTAGAATTAGCAGTAGCAGTTTTAGCAATGAGAAAAATAATGATAATGATAATATATATATATATATATATATATATATATATATATATATATATATATATATATATATATATATTATATATATGTGTGGTGTGTGTGTTGTTGTGTGTGTGTGTGTGTGTGTGTGTGTGTGTGTGTGTGTGTGTGTGTGTGTGTGTGTGTGTGTGTGTGTGTGTGTGTGTGTACATATCTTCGTAGGCATATTAGTATATTCACTTTTGTATATAAATTCCTCCCTAGTTTGATTCCGGGATCATATTCGGCGCTGCTGGCATCCATGTGATTCGGACGGGATTTCTAGTGCCAGGATTTAAAAATAACCGAGCCAGCAGCTACAACCCATAACCAATATTTTGATATTCCAGTCCAATAGTTTCCAGCGCCGTTTTTATTTTTCATCGTGCACAGAAAATGCTTATGAATAACAAACTTTTGCTGCACAACTCTCCGGCGAAGCCATCATGTACGTCAAATTACCCTTTAAATCCTTTGAATTGTCATGGAGAATTTCCAAAACGTTGATTTTTAACCTCTTCCTCTAAAAAGAATTTGGTGAGCATGAGAGGGAGCAGAGACTCTATGCGCCCGACCAGTGAGAGCCATTCCATATGTAACGTAACGATAATTTAACTGAGTTACCTTCGTAAACTCCTTGAGTCGATAGCGACGAGTTCTGAGATTGATTATTAACACTACGTTGGCTTATGATGAATAAAAAACATACCTTTGTCGGATTGGCTGAGTGTATGTAGTAGTGCTCGAAATATTCTGGCACCAATTACAAGATCTCGCAAAGCAATATATACTTATCAATGTCCAAACATGAACTTACTTTCTATGATTTGATATGTCACACTGTACCACTCACAATACGGAGTGAAAAAGTACTGTCCTTTGTACACTTGGATGAAAGAGGTTTTAATCATCGTGATTATAATAGAGATTATATATAGCTAGTAAATACGAGGTACGCACTAGATAGAACATGAAATATATTATATATAATGTTAGAGATGTTTTATTATTTTCAGATACTTATATGAATTATAATATAATGATATCAAAATACACACTCTATAATATATCACCTCTATATATAATACCTATATTACCGTTACATATAACTCACACTCACACTATTTAACAATATGTATATATAATACACCTACTCGTATATATATATTATACATCATAACTAATATATATTAATATATATCTTTATATTACTCATATATAATATATAGTATATATTATGTGTCGTGTGTGTGGTGTGTGTGTGATGTGTGTGTGTGTGTGTGTGTGTGTGTGTGGTGTGTGTCGTGTGTGTGTGTGTGTGTGTATAATAATACAATATATACTACTACATATATATATATATACTAATATATCATATATACTACTAATTAATGTATGTGTGTGTGTGTGTATGTGTGTCTTTGTGTGTGTATCGATATGTGTATGTGTGCTGTGGCTTTGTAGTCGGTGGTAATCGTATGTGCGTGTGTGTATGTGTATACATACTATAGTATATATACTGTAACCACAGCACAATATACAACACACACACACAAAACCATATATATATACTGATAACACACACACATAACTATTAATTCTTATATTAATTAGTTAGGGTCAACATTTTGGGTACATTTATACACTATAAGGCATCCCTAAAAGAGGAATCTTTGTAAACTTAACAATAATGGAACACTACAAAAATAAATTAATTGATGTGCATTGCTCACTAAATGTTTCAAATTCATTAGTACTATTATATATAATTGATCTATCCTATACTAATAATAATTCACATATATGGCAGGTATGTATATATAAATAATGTTCAATTTATAGATAACTAATATAATCAAATATATCATATATAATATAATCAGTAATATATAATTATCTTTAAACTTATAGATTATGGTCCATTGTTTCTAGGTTAAACAGTGTATAGAATTTTCACTTTCACAGGTAGTTAAATAGACATAGATTAGTATTGGTGTATTATGAGGTATTTAATTATAACATATATTGATAGTAAATAATATATTAGTATTATTATAAGTTATTGGTAGCAATTGCCTGTAGTATGATAGTTATCAAAAATAATAAAAAAGTGCGTATCCGTAATCTATACTTTTTTATTCTGGTGAAATTTGCATACATTACCAGAATATTGACAGAAAATACTATATAACCAATATTTTATTTAAGAGATCCCTCACATAACAAACTTAGAAAAGGATAACTTCTCCGTTTATATTTTTTTGCTAACATTAAGATAGACTAACCTGAGTTAACGTATAGAAAAAATAATCTACGAGCTGATATTAACCTTTTTAATATCAGAAGTCCTACCAGACCTCAACACAACACATATTGTTACTATTAAATAAAATAAACTAGAATAAATACAAAAATATATATTATTATATATCCATAATACCACTAATATATATTATATAGCTAACATCATACCATATTATATATAATAGTATATATATGATTACTTTTATTTATTCGTATTTATACATAATCGTATAATACTATAATATAATAATATAACATCACATGATATATCATAATATATATTAAATCAACATTATTTATATAATATATATATATATATATATGTATAGCACACACATATTATTTATTATTATATTACTAAATACAAATCAACATCATATATATATACACACTGTTAGATAATATAATATAAGTATATTATATATATATATATATTATATTATTATAATGTATATCATATAATACGTATAGCTATTATATAAATATATATATGTATAATTTTTATTGTATGTATATATATATAATATGTTATTATATGTATATTATATACTATATATGATATGAATATATATATTATTACACATATTATATAATCATATATAATATGTATAGTATGTATAGCGAAGTAATAAAGTTCTATATATATATTATAATAACATTATATATACTATTATATTTATATTAATGATGTGATATTTATTTTATTTAACACAGTAATATTATAGGTAGTATAATAATAATATATTATTTATTATATACTAACTATTAACGATTAAAATATAATAGACACACGATACTACCTATAATGTGTAATAGTCTAATTATACTATCTGTAACACACGTTAGAGTATAAGTTACTACCTTATAGTGTATGTAATTTTTCATCGTTGTTAGTGAACTATGTATTAAAGTATATAAATTCATAATAATAATATATATCTATGGTTATTTTTGTATATATATGTCTATAGTATTTATATCTATAACACATAGACACGACACATCTAAAATTAACTAACTACAACTATAAATATTATAATCAGTAGTTACAGTTCTATATCTATATTAAAGTTATATTTGCTGAGTATATAATAAAATAATACAAATAGTATTATATATATATATTAATATATTAATATATATATACTTGTATGTATATATGTATAGTATTATTACTATATATACGTATAGTACGGGCGGTAATATAGATATTAGTATTTAATATATATATATATTATATATAGTATTATAATAATTATAGTTATAAATATATATATATATATGATTTAATTAACACATATCTTATATATATTTTAATACATGTCATTGACTAATATATACATATATACTAACCTTTATCATTATTAACTATAATAGTTAATATAATTTATTATATTAGATTATAATAATTAAATATTATAAATTTAAATATATATTTAATATTATATATATATATATAATATAATATATATAATATATATATTTAATACATTAATTACATGTGGATACCTCAATTTTAATATAATAATATGTATGTTATATATAATACTATATATATATCATAATTCTGATATAATTATTAATCTACTATATCTCTAATATATTTAGTTGTGTATATATATATTAGTGTTTATATGTTTGTAGGTTGTTAGGGTTTTAGGGTAGTGTTTGATGGTATAGTGTTCCTGGTTGGTTTGGTTGTGGTGTGGTGTACGTGTGTTGTGTGGTTGTGTTGGTTGGTGTTGTGTGGGTGTTGTGTTTTGTGTGGTTGGGTTGTACTGTGGTTGTGGATATGGTGGAGTGGTATGTAGGGTGTAAGGGGTTGAAGTTAGGTATAGTGTGGCTATTTGTGTGTTTAAGTTGAGTTTGATTGGTATATTATTGAGTGTGTTGTAGGTTAGTTTAGTTGTTATGTAGGTGTAGTTGTGGTGTGTGTGTTGTGTCGTTAGGGTTGTGTATCATATTATTAATATATTATATATATATAATTATAATATTAATATATATAATCTATATATATATATTATTAATAATATTAATATTAATATTAATGTATGTATTATAAATATGTGTTTAGTTGTCGTGGCTTATATGTGTCTACGTATTTATGATTAGTGTTAGTATTTAGTGTGTGTGTGTGTGTTAGTGTTAGTGTTGTGTGTGTTGTGTCTATTTGTGATGCGTTATGTATGTAATTATATATTTCTTAATTTATTATAAGTTCCGTTTGCTTATTATATGATATGTTTGATATATATGATGTACTTATATATTAATACATTATATAATTTCCTTATATCACTTAATGTATATATATAATTAATAATAAGATTGGAATTATGCTAAATACTGAGCGCGGTGCCATTTTATAATTCATTATATGGAGACTATAATTATTTAATAAAATAGACCTCTTTCGGTAATTCAGGGATACGATAGTTTATTTCACACTCTTGAGTCATCAGTTATATACACATTGTCGCGTTGAATGCAAGACGAGTCATCGCTCTATACAACTAAGTATAATATCTACCTATATAAACGACTCATCAGCTAAGAAGAATATCGTAGGAGCACAGCACTACTTTTAGCGTTCCATTGGGAATCTACTTTAACTACTCATACATTAGTAAGTATAGCGAAGGTTTACACATAGCCTGTGGTCACTTTCTATAGTATATTATAGAAGAAGAGACTACACATGGCTTGAGCAATATTGCATACTGCATAACATGCCACGTGTAAACACCGCATGTTCATACCACGTGGTCTGTACGTGGGAACCCAAGCAAGCCTCAGGTAGCCCGTCGGGCCAGGGGTACTTAAATTGACCTCTGCTGACCCAAAGTCTCATTCGCTCACTCACTCCAGGTCACCCACAAGGACACACACCCTCCGCGAGCCTGCTCTCGCAGAGCGTAGGGACTGTTCCACTCCTCACTCAGCACCGCCAGATATCTGTGTCCTTCATTGCAATACTCGTGTATTTATTTACAAGTACGTGTTACTCATAGAAATGAAGAGGACAGCCACATCAGTGTTTCACTACCGCCACCAGTATTCATAAGACCTTTTATAGTGGCGGCAGGGTGGTAGTTCAACTATTTGGCTTAAACACGAACATGATTCCAAAAGAAGAAACAAAAACCGCTCGACCAAAACCATCGTGAAATGAAGAACAACTGCACAAAACCATGTTAGTACACATTATGGGCCAATTTTTTCTCTTTTCTTTCTTCTTTCCCCATATATATGTTAAGCAAACCCGTTCTTACGTTGGTTTTGCTGGTTAAAGTGTTAAAGTGAAAAATTAAAAATCCTTATAGTAACAGGGTATGGAGAACTTACATACTGTCAATTATTTTGACCTGAGGTCACTTAGGCCAACACAAGAATGTCGTTCATCAATTAATTAATTCTCGCATTTAAAGATTTATATTGTTTCAATTACAATGAATTCAGTTTTGGTCGTGATTTTCTCTCAAACTGAGAATTTTCTTCTTGTGATTCGCAATTACTTACAAATTCTGTGTACTCTTTTCTCTTCTTATCTGAATTTCGTTATTTGATTGTAGAATTTCACACGTTTGGACTCATTTGGTTCATTTTATTAATTTACTAATTCCGTGATTTGCACTCACGAATGCGTATCATTTATTTCTTTGCAGTAAACAATTACTAAACTTACCTCCCCCCCCTCACCCCCGACTGACTTCATTTCGCTTTCATTTCGGTCGTGGCGGGCAGGTAACTCGTAATTATACCGCCATTGCTAATTTGGTGCCATTTAGGGTGAGAAATTTAGCTTTGATCGGATATGTGTAAGATTCATTGTATGAATATAGCGTAGGCTCTTCCCCTTTCATCGTGCCAGAATTCACGGGGTTTCGTAATGAATAATAGATCTACGCCCCGGCGTTTGAGAGTAGGTAAGAAAACCGAAGTGCAACTCATTCGTTCAGCATACTGAGTCGGTGTGAGCCCGTATTAACGTCTGATTAGAAAATTAGGACTAGGGTCTTAAGCTAGAATGTAATAATCACACTCTTCTCACCCTTATTTACTGCTTATATGTTCGGGAAATCCCGACAATCGTGTGATTCGTGCGCCCTTTCACCGATTATAGAGTAAAGACTAATGATAGAATTCGTCTTGTATAGTTCACTTCATTTCGTCCAGGTAATTTGGGTAAAAAAGTAAATACCCCACCGACGATGAAGTTTAGCGTACTCTAACATTCGTGAACGAGAAATGATTACCTCAGTCTGTCAGATTTTGTAGCGAATCCGAAATTACGATTAAATAATCGGGGATAGAGTAAAAACATTTCTGAACTGGGATGCTTACATTGCAAAAGAATTTTTCATGTCACCATTCATAATTGCGCACGTTCCGTCGCATATCATTTAATGGTGAATTCAATGCGGTAGTTGAAATAATGCATTAACATATTAATGATCATAACATTTGTTAACATTTTGTGTAAGCTCGCTTCGCTCTTCGCGGTATTCACACTCATATTTACATACACACATTCATGCACGCAGACAACAGACACTGTAAAATACAAATCTTCATCTATAGGATTTGTTGTGTCGTATTTGCAGGTTATCTCTTTTACCTGCGATGTTGCCACTGTGATGATTTAAAACATAACATGCAATCATTTCACACACTCTTCCACGCAGTCAAAAGACACTGTAAATATATACAAATACACACACACACACACACACACACACACACACACACACACACACACACACACACAACACACACACAACACACACACACACACACACACACATACATACATATATATATATATATATATATATATATATATATATATATATATATATATATAACACACACACACACACACACACACACACACACACACACACACACACACACACACACACACACACAGCACATATATATATATATAATTTACACACACACACAACACACACACACACACACACACACACAACACACACACACACACCACACACATATATATATATATATATATATAATATATATATATATATATATATTTGTATTTATAAACATATATGTATGTATATGAATATATATATATATATATATATTATATATATATATATATATATATATATATATATATATTATAGATATAATATTGTGTGTAGTATGTGTGTATGTGTGTGCGTATGTGCATGTGTGGTATGTATGTGTGTGTGCATGTGTGGAATGTGAGTGTGTGTGCATGTGTGTGTTTGTGTGCACATGTGTGGTATGTGTTTGTGCATGTGTAGTATGTATGTATGTGTTTGTGTGCATATGTGGTATGTACGTATGTGCATGTGCGGTATATATATATGTGTGTTTGTGTGTGCATGTGTTATGTATGTGTGTATGTGTGCGTGTATGTGTATGTGTGTTCATGTATGGTATTTATGTGTGTGTGTGTTTGAGAGAAAGAGAGAGAGATGCGTATATATATGTATATATGTATGTGTGTGTGTGTGTTTGTGTGTGTGTATGCACACACACACACACACACGTACACATGTGTGGTATGTATGTGTGTGCAGGGAGTCCGCATCATCTCCTATACATTGGTCTAAAGATCGCTGTAAGTCACGATGTTAACGTATGACAACCGGTGATGAAAAAGCAAGCGTTACATTAATCCACAGCTCATGTGGAAGAGATAGACAATACAACATTGGAATGTCTGATGTGGCAAGAAGAGAGGAATAAACAGGGGAAGCAAGGCACATATGTATATGTATGTGTGAGGATACGTATGTGACAAACATGTAAGATTAAATAAATATAAATATGTATCATATAGTAATTAGATATATATATAGCTGGGTTACAGTGCATATATATATATATATATAATATATATATATATATATATATATATATATTATATATATATATATATATATGTGTGTGTGTGTGTGTGTGTGTGTGTGTGTGTGTGTGTGTGTGTGTGTGTGTGTGTGTGTGTGTGTGTGTGAGAGAGAGAGAGAGAGAGAGAGAGAGAGAGAGAGAGAGAGAGAGAGAGAGAGAGAGAGAGGGAGAGACAGAGAGAAGGGGGGGAGAAAGAGAGTAAGAGAGTGAGATATTGTGTGTGTGCCTTTGTCTGAATTAACTAGCAGCGATGTTACTGTACCATGAAATGCCAAACCATTTCACATATGACAATAAGAATGGAACATGGGTTGAACGCTCGCCATAATTAAGAGGATGAGTGATGAAGACAGCGATGAAGGTCGTAGATCTAAACGCCGATACGACGCAGAAGAGGACTATGATTGAGAAGAATCTGATGAAAGCGAACCATCTAAGAAACAACGCATTTAAGTAGATTCCTAGATAAATAAACCAATATTTGTATAACATACCTCTTTTATTTTATATAAAATATAACCCCTTCAAAATGGTTCAGAAATGACACCCCTATAAAGGTATATAGAGAATAAAAATGAAGTGCTTTATGATGAAAGGATGTCAAGCGGCAATACTGAGAATAAGACACTTGCGACGTTTCAGCTGATATCCTTCTTCAATAAATGCAAGGCGAAGCAACTAGCATCGACGTCATTGTATCATGAAATGCCAAAACATTTCACATATGGCAATAAAATTGGAACATGGGTTGAACGCTCACAAGCAACGTCATCTTTAGGCAGAAAACATGCAGTTAACAACATAATGGTAGAACTGTTCTTTGCTATTGACGCACAAGAAAAGTCCTACATCCTTAGAAGCCCTGAGAACAATCGATGTTAGATATACGACATTTAGAGAGGCCATTAAGGCTTCTCTAAATGTGTTATATCTAAATGACTAAGCTACATGTTTGCAGACTATTTTGGAGATTATCAACCACACAAACTTCAGAATACAGTTAAGATTGACTTATCCAAGTATGTTAGTGTTCTCTGATCTGGAAGACCAATCTAACTTATGGATAAAAATATAACCCTTTCAAAATGTTCTAAATGTTTCAGAAATTACCTTGGCGGTAACGGTGTTTTGGGTACACCCCTAAAAAAGTATTTAGAGAATATATATATACTCTATGCCAAACCATTTCACTTCAAATATGACAATAAGAATGGAACATGGGTTGAACGCTCGCCATAATTAAGAGGATGAGGGATGAAGACAGCGATGAAGGTCGTAGATCTAAACGCCGATACGACGCAGAAGAGGACTATGATGAAGAATCTGATGAAAGCAAACCGTCTAGG
>NW_020870694.1:200881-203381 GCF_003789085.1 Penaeus vannamei
GAAGTGTTCTGGGTTTGTATCTTTGCCTCTGATTGTTATTGTGAAACTTGAATAAACCTGATGCGTCAAGTTAGTCTTAAATGCTTTTGTATTAGTTATATTTTCAGATTTCTGAGCAAGAAAATCTTCCATATCTTCCTCATCTGTATCAGGGTGACAGTTTGTGATGTATAAATATACTACCTGAGGATGTTCTGCACCTTGTAATGCTTTTGATGTGTGACGCTCCTCTTTTTTTTCTTTTTTTTTCTTCTTTTCTTTTTTTTTCTAATCTGGCGGTGACGGTGTCGAAGCCTTGCTAGTCTTGATCTTCTGTTTGTTGCGCTTTCGTTCTTTCTGGGATGTTGACCACGACCGTTGGCACTTGTGGTGGCGAGGACATAGTAGGAGGGCAGGGTGATGAATTGCGTTGTCCCACTGGCGGTTGGATGTAAGATTTTTTTTCTTTGTTCTTTCTCTTGCTCTTGGGAGCGTGAGAAAAAGAGGAGGGGAGGCATGGAGAGATAGAGAGGGAGGGAGAGCTTGTGTGTGAAACAGTGGGAAAGAGTGAATACAAAAGGTATTGACCTCCTATATAAATACTGGTGGACAGGGCAATATAGCTGAATAAGACTGAACTCTTTATTGTTAAGAGTTTACACACAAGTAGAAATAAACACGGTACGAGCGAGGCTGGTTAGTGCTGAAGTGGTTCCCGGAGCCGTCCACCATGGAGAAGGTGGTACGGGTGGCGGTAGCGTAGGGAGGCAGGGACATTGTCTGAGCTTAGGTCAAGCTAGGGTGCCCTTATATCTGACCCAGTGATGGGAGCGTATTAGGAGAGAGGGAGAGAGGAGAGAGAGAGAGAGAGAGGGGGGGGAGAAAGAAGAGAGGGAGAGAGAGACAGATAGAATGAAGGGGGGGGAGAGAATGACAGAGTGAGGTGCAGAGAAGGTGACAGATTCAGAATCAGACATAGAGAAAGAGAGAGAGAGTAAATAAAATATAATATGATATATATATATATATATATATATATTATATATATATATATATATATATATAGAGAGAGAGAGAGAGAGAGAGAGAGAGAGAGAGAGAGAGAGAGAAAGAGAGAGAGAAAGAATGAAAGAATGAGGTACAGAGAAAGTGTGAGATTCAGATTTACAGACAGACAGACAGGCAGACTGGAAGAAAGAGAGACGGAGGGATGAAGAGAGAGAGAGAGAGAAGGGGGGGGGGGCTTGTGTGTGAAAGAGAGAGAGAGGCTTATATGTATAAGAGAAGGAAAGAGTGCGAGGGAGAGACGGGGAGGAGGTTGGAGGGATGGATGGAAGGAGGGAGGGAGAGAGAGAGAGATAGCATAATATAGATAAAAGGGGGGGGGGAAAGAGAGAGGTAAAAAGGTGAGTAGATAGATAGACAGATAAATAGATGGACAGAGAGAGAGAGAACAAGAGAGATAGATGTAGATAGATAGATAGAGAGAGAGTCTGTGAGTGGTCAGACGTTCCTGGAGGTCACGCCCTCTGTTACCAATCACAGCGGCATGTTGACTAGCAACGCCACAGGGCTCGTGACCTTTGACTCTACACACCACCCTACCTCGAGTCGCGTCTCCGCTCGGACGCGGTCTGCAGGGCTGCCCTCTGCCGGGGCTTCCCTGCACCAGCACGAGGCACAACCTTCGCCCACAACCATCTCCTCAATAAATGAATAGAACCAGCACTTTAGTGACCTACTCCCCTTGTCGCTCTTGCCACGCACACCACAAAAGCCATGTGCTTCTTATTTCACAAGTAATCCACTGTGCTCTGTGCCCCGAACGAGATGACATTGACGAAGTGACCGTAGAATACGTTAATCCAACCTTTATTGCTCGCATGTATTTTTCATGTTGTTATTCTGTTGTCTTAATGTATAAATATTTCGTTTATACTCAAAAAGCTTCTTATAAAATGCTTATTCTTAATCACTATGTATGTAACTGCTTTTATCACTGATATTCAAATGTTCTATGTTTCATGAGTAGTCAGCCAGTCTGTCCCCTAACCACAATGTTTAGGTTGTAAAAACATACCCAGTTTATGTCAACCATACCCTTGTTCCTTCAGGAAACGGCCATGTGAACCCATGTTTCTTAAAATTGTGTTCAGTCATATTCTTCCATATTTCTCAATGTGAATTGTTTAAAAAACGAACTTTGTTCATGGCAATTCTTGTGCCATCAAGCCCAGACCGCTCGCCCTCGCGGTCTTGGCAGGACGCGCTCTTCCTTGGGCGTCCCTAACTCGCCCCTCTGTACCAGTTACCCACAATAAAGTAGTAAACTCGCGACAACTTGAACTCCACCGCCACCTTCAGAGTACACACCAGTACCTTACTGACTTACTGCTCAGCCACGTACCAAGAAGTGGGGGAAATCGCCTCCCACTTCATTAAAAGCACACGTGTCTCTATACACCACCAAGTCGGGGACTATTAAAAAACCTGATAGGCCGGGAGCCCTGAGACATTTGTT
>NW_020870694.1:218381-233381 GCF_003789085.1 Penaeus vannamei
TATATATATTATATATATACATATATATATATATATATTGTGTATATATATATATATATATATATATATATATATATATATGTGTGTGTGTGTGTGTGTGTGTGTGTGTGTGTAGTTCAATTGTTAGAGCGTACATCTTGCAGTTACCAGTATGCAACGGCGGGGCGGGTTCGAATCCTATATATATATATTATATATATATATATATATATATATATATATATATATATATATATATATAATATATGTATATGTACATATATATAATATATATATATATATATATATATATATATATATATATGTAAATTGTAGTGGTTTATGCGCAGACACACTGAAACTCACCATTACTACCGGAGCTGACAATCAATCCTTGGATTGTGAATAACGAATGGGTATGGGGAAAAGCCGAAATTTACCTCCAACAGGAGTAGCGAGACAAAGCTGTTCATTTTCACACAGATTTATTAAACGAGACTACAACTAATACAGCCTCAAAATCACAGATGAGGCGAAGGAAATCACTGATATAAAAAAAAATAATAATTAAAAAAAAAGTTTTACAATATAGCAAAAAAGACGAAAATCAGTCCTCCCCAGCCTACACTCACAGCCTTCCATGGTCAAGGTTATCTGCCATCTAACCTTAGTGAGGATAGCACTGTGAATGTGGGCAACAGGTTGCCAGCAACCAAAATTAAAAGGTTTTAAATGTGAACGAACAAGCTCCCTTCAGACCCAAAACTCACTATCTATTCTCCTGGAGGCGGGGCATTTTAGATGTGCGAGGGCTTGCCAAAAGGCGTAAACCAGGGTGTTAAAATAAAAGTAAATACCCAAAGTGGGCAACATGATCATCACCCGTTCGCGTACATGAATCCGTGAACCCGGAAGCGTTCGTGTAAAAAAAAAAAAAAAAAAAAAAAAAAAAAAAAAAAAAACTCTGTTTACGAAACTCACACCAATTCTCTCTCTCTCTCTCTCTCACACACACACACACAACACTTGGTCATCTTCCTCGTGGGAGTCTACTTTAGTGGCTATAGTATAGGGCATGAACCCTGACAGCACGATGTGGTAGTCGAAGGTCTAGAACATGATAACTGATGAGACCTAATTGTTTCGTACATGGCAGGGACCAAGCGATTGATCGCCTAAAGGTCCACTATTTCCTTGGATTTTATGTAGGACAAGAGTGCCTTTCTCAAATAAGTCTGAGGTGCATGCAGTTTTGCCATACTATGCCTTGCTGGTCTCTCGAATCTTCCTGCTCACCTCAAGAGCAAGGCGTGCTAGTGACAGGTCCGAGTCCACAGTCTGGGAGTTAGTCAGGCTCTTCCCAAAAAGCGCCATACGACCTGTCAGCAAGTCCAACGGCCCGGTGGATGGCTGAGTTCAGCAGCCAGATGAGTAGGCCGCTGTGAAGGAGCCTGCCTAGCCAGCACCGCCAATGCTTCCTTCACCATCCAATTAATGCACTCCACTACCCCATTAGACTGGGGGTGATAAACCTCTGAAAAAGTGTTGCACTTGCATGGCTTCCAGAAGTGAGCGTCACTTATCAGAGAACTCTAAGCCATTGACTGTGTGGAGATGGTCGGGCGGCCCAAACCGAGTCACATAGTGGTTAACAAAGGCCTATTGCACTCTATTGGCACCCTTGCCATGCAGCGGCACCAGCTGTATGGACCGAGTATGGTGATCCACAATGGAAAGGACATACCCAAACCGTGTCTCTGATCCCACAAGTCCATAAGGTCATCTGAGACTCACCACTGAAGCATCTGACAAGAGGATGCCCATCCATGAGTGCACGACCTGCCACTCCCTTGCACTGATAACTAGCATGGCACCTAGCAAAGTAACCCCTCGACAATTGGTGCATATTGGAGAATTACCAGGCACCCTGCAGGTTTTGGGACATATGGTGGACCCCAGGATCAATAGCAGTTGGAGGGCAGTGTACATGTCGCAGGGCCTGTCTAATCATTTTCACACAGCTTTAATATAGGAGACTACAGCTACTGAATCCTCGAAATCGGTTATAAAGCAAAGGAAATCACTCATAAAAAAGAAGCTTTACAATATAGCAAAAATGACGGAAATCATGAATCCTCACCAGCCCACACTCTCAGCCTTCCATAGTCAAGGTTACCCGCCATCTAACCTCAGTGGCGATTCCACTGTGCATGCGAGGAAGAGATTGCTAACTACCCAGATTGAAAGAGGGCATTTGAGTGTGGACTACGAGCTCCTTTCAGACCTAAAACTATCTTTTCTCCTGGATGTCGGGCGTTTCAGATGTATGAGGGCTTACCTAAGTAGGAAACATGACCATCACCTGTTCTCATACATGAATCCGCGAATCCGGGCGCATTAGTATAACAAAAATATACACAACTCTATATATATACATATATATACACACACACACATATATTTATATGTATAAAATATATATACATTTATAAATATATAATATATATATATATATATATATATATATATATATATATATATGTGTGTGTGTGTGTGTGTGTGTGTGTGTGTGTGTATATATATATATATAATATAATATATATATATGTGTGTGTGTGTGTGTGTGTGTGTGTGTGTGTGTGTGTGTGTGTGTGTGTGTGAAAATGAAACTAGCCACAATGAGTATATACAAAAGGTAGTACCCTTCTATAATTTCACTGGTGGAGCAGAGTATATACTACTTCTACTTAATTCTTTATTGACACATGCTTCACAGTATATGACTGGTCAGTGCAGTGCCCAGATAGCCACCCCCTCGCCTCGGCGAGGGTGCTGTGCGGTGGTGAGCAAAGGCCCACGTAGTACTAGTACAGGCTGTCTCTGTATCCATCTCAGGTTACCCTTGATGGAGAGTGCTCCAATATAGGAAATGTAAGGTCAAGGCAGCTGCTCCTCCCAGATGCATAGCTGGAAGGGGGAATGAGTGAGGTGCCCTCTCCATAGTGACTACCAGATTGGAAGCTTGGAGCTTGCATGTTGCAATGCGCCATGCTATATATTATAACTGCATGTCACTTATTCATGCCTCAGTTCAGAAATGTTTTACGTTTTCCTCAATTGAATTTAATCTTAATTATGGATTCACTACAAAATCTGATAGCCTGAGGTAATTATGTTTCTGCTTATGCTTGTCCAGAGTACGTTAGACTCCATTGATAGGTGGGGTTTCCCTTATTACCTTCTTATAAAATGAAGGGAATTTCAACAATCACCGAAACTGTTCAGGAAGAGATTGGAGTACCTAAAAATTGTGAATTGCGAATCACAATATTAATCTCTAAAACCGAGAGAATTAATTAATTAATGAACGATCATATTTTTACCGCAGGTCTTATTCCAACATTTGTTTGCAGGGCTATGACATCACGTCAAGGTTTAGTGACAGAGTGAAAGTGGCCATTTCCTGCTACCTTAAGATTTAAAATTTTAGACCATTAGCACTTCTGACCAGGAAAATCATCGTAAGAATAAAGTATATACTACTATGGCTTCACTCTTTCTTGGTGAGTTACACACGAGTAGAAATAAACACGATACGATACCCCCCCCCCCCCCAGCGAGAGTGGAGTGCGGTGGAGAGTGAAGCTCCGTGCGGTACAAGGCGCAGGCTGTCTCTTTATCTATCTCCGGTCACCCTTGATGGAGAGCACCTCGACACAAAAATGTGAGATTGGAACTGCATGGAGCTTGCAACATGTTATATGCTGTACAGTATGTGTTAGTATATATATATATATATATATATATATATATATATATATATATATATTATATATATATATATATATATTCAAATACGTATTTAGATATATGTTAAATATATATTCATATAGATATATATTAATATATGTATATATAGATGTATATTAAAAATATATACATAGATGTATATTAATATATATATATATATATATATATATATATATATAATAATACATATAGATATATATTAAAATATATACATATACATATTTATAAAAATATATACATATATGCATATGTATTATAAATATATACATGTGTGTGTGCATGCATATATATAATGTGTGTGTGTGTGTGTGTGTGTGTGTGTGTGTGTGTGTGTGTGTGTGTGTGTGTGTGTGTGTGTGTGTGTGTGTGTGTGTACAGACAAAATGTTTTGCTGTATTTGACGCAAAAAGTGTCTATTGACGTATTAATGTTGTACCACAGAACCGGTGTAAAATGGCAATGACGGACGGACATCAGTTTTATCAATGAGTAAGGATGCCTTTTGCTTGTGCACGGCACCGAGTACGATTTAACGCAGTCTCTCCGTCATGTTATCTCCAGTCTGGTGACGACTGCTGATTTATTGGATATGTCACTGTTTACTTTGATTCCTTGATAAAGCAGGTCTGAAACTTGAAAAATCCCAATCAGGCAGATGACACTTTTGGGCTTTTTTTTTTCAGCAGGTATATCTCCTTATCCCCAATTTCGAATGGCACCATACAAAAATGCACAGAAAAGCAGAAGATACAATGGCTGTGTGATTTTTTTTTCTTTTTTATACAAAGGATTTCACGAAGACTGCTCTTCCATTGACAGACGTCACGAGGAAGAACAAACCGTTCGTTTGGACCGACGCACAAGGAAAGGCCGTTCATGAGTTTAAACATGGAATGAAATCTGCTCCAATACTAGTAAGGTCCAATTTCTCAAATATAAACTGATGTATCTAAAATAACTATCACTAGCTGCTTAACGCAGTCAGTTGACAAGAATGAATTGCATCCTATAGTTTACTGAAAGGTGCAGTCAAAATATTCGGCAACAGACCTTGAAGCCTTTACTGTGGTAGAGTCTGTACATGCATTCAACCCATGGGTATATGTTCAATCATTCAGTATCTATACAGACCATGAACCGTTATCATACATTTTAAAGAGGCACACGAAATACCCTTGCATGTCTAGTTGAGTATGGAGCTTCCTGAGTATAATTATACAATTCAATATAAACTGAGTAAGAACATCTACATGTAAGATACTTTAAATAGACGTATTGGAGCCGTTGATCTTGAAAACATAGACCTAAGAGAATTTTGTGAGCTTCAATTGAAAAATGGAAAGCAGAAACTGAATACCTTGAAGGCAGTGATCTCCCTAACATAAGTTGTCAGCTCGTATTCATGAGTTTGAAATGGTAAAAGGATTTTGTATCATCATAGAAAGTAAAGCAATAAGGTAATCCACAGACCAGTCGTCCGTAATAATCTCCATTCTGCAGCTCTTCACTTGGTTCATAATAAACCCAAATCAGCTGTCCTTTACCAAAGATTGTATTAAAAAATGCTCTGCATGTCAGCGAAGAGAGTACATAAGCGTCAGGCATAACTACAATCGATGTTTAAAGTAAGAGAACCAATGGACCGTGTCAGTGCAGACCTAATGGACCTTTATCAATCTTACTCCGGTAACCGCCATGTATTATCTATTGTGGACCATCTTAGTAGGTACTTGCAACTACCAGCTTTACCAGATAAGCAGAGCAAGACTTTTGCTCATACATATATCATGCTATTTGGAGCCCCTAAGATTTTGGTTCTGGGTAATGGCTATGATTAAATAATCTGTTCTCTGAAGTCTGTAAGTTAGTTCAAATAAAAAGTCTTACTAACTACACCACACCATTCATCCTTCAAAGGGAATGATTGAATGGACACGCAAGACGATAAAAGATTCCTTATCCATTCTCTCTGGAAAATCTGCGTTGTCTTGGGATGAATACCTGCCTTATATGTCTTGAACTACTGTTCCCTTATATCCACTTCTGCTGACTGTAGTGTGCGAGGCCCTGTTGCTGAGCGACAAACTCTCTTCTCTGACGACCAAGATGTCGCAAAGCCAGGGAGGCAGTCCACTAATGCATACCCTATGTACTAGCTCCTCTTGGTCACAAACGGCAGCAGGGTATTCCCGGTAACCCTGACATGCTCTCCATTGGTGCCTGTTCATTCGCCATATGGTGTTCATGAAGCACATTAAAGAAGTTTGCAGCAGTTTAAGTGCCTCAAAAGGTCTTGCATATCTAGGACTAGAACACCTGCCAGCTTGTTTTGTGGTCAAATAGTGCAGAGTTGATAATACAATATGCATGGTCTTTATAGCTAGGGTGTTTTACCAGATTTTCGATAGCCCTAATCCACTTCCTGATTTTTGAGGAAAGACTTAGCTGCCATTACTTCTCCCTTAGACTTTGATATCTAGGCCTTGGAAAAGATGAATTGCACGGGGCCTCTGTTGGATTTGCTTAAGTGTGACATGAGATAAGATCCACTGGATGCCATGATGAATGATGATCATTTGGTGGAATCGGAGATATATGGTCAGGATTCTCGTTTATACTTGGCATTGGCTGTAGTGGATCTTGACTGAGTCATTGTACCAGGGGAGTTCTGTTCTGACATCTTTCTATGGGCTACTGCTCTGATCTTTCTTGTTACAAGGCCCCATAACCTCCAGCCTGGGAGCCTGGGTCCCCTGCAACCCTACAGCAGCATGGCCCAAGCATCAGTCTGAGTTATGACAGCCTATAGTGCACCGGTTGTCTTGCTGATGTTGTCCAGGCGTCCTAGTAGGCAGTTGGAGTTCTGCACTTTCGCCTTCTTGAATATGGTAGCGTCGAGGCCGAGGGCTGGGAATGGTGACATGCTGCAAGATTCTACGAGGGCTTGGGCTCTCGGTTGATACTATGCTAGAATGACGTCCGGTCTCCTCATTGGTAGTATCAACTACAACTTACTCCTGCCGTGGAGTTGTGGTCAGTGTCTGTGGAGGTAATGCTGATTAGCTACCTGTGAACTAGACGAAATTGTAGTTGGCAGCTCTCGCCCGATCATCTCCAACAGTTGCTCATGTCTGTCTGCAGACTATCGACGTTTATCATCTGAGGGTTTTACTCTTCCATCCTATGCTCTACTTCCTCAAACCGCCTCTCCAACTCTTGCATTTACATCTGCCCAGACTGGCAGACAATGGCATACACATATGCACACAGAAAGATCGGCGCAGACACGTACGCACACAGGGGGACTGGCACAAACAAGTACGCACAGATAGGGCCTGGCACAGACACGTAAGCACACAGAAAAACCGGCACAGACACATACACACTTAGACTGGCACAGACACGTATGCACACAGAGGGACTGCCACAGAAATGTAGATACAAAGGACTGGCACAGAAACGTACACACTCAAAGATTGGCACAGCATGCACAGAAAGGCTGGCACAGACATGTACACACGTACGTACGCACAGAGACTGGCACAGAAATGGACACGCATATGTACACCAATAGACTGACAATGTACACGCACTATGTGTGTATTTACACCAATAGACTGACAGGGCCACGTATGCACACAGAAAGACTAGCACTGCCATGTATACACACAGAAAGATTAGTATCGCTATGTACGCACACAAAAAGACTGAAACATAAACACAGAATGGGCAGACACAAAGAAATAACACATAAAAGATAGCATAGCAAATGACAAAGGAATTAACGGCACGGTAAATGAAGTCACGTAGCAAAATACAGTTATATGAATAAAATTATTAAATACATATGAAACATCTTCCCCCTACCAACAAGCACTAGAATAGGGCTCGAACACTAGCAGGAAATGCAACTGTCGAGGGAGAACGAGTTAATGAAATTATAAAAATGCCTAAACCTAAAATGGGCCACCCTGAAAAGATAAACAAAGCTGGCGATTAGTACAAAAAAAACCTGGATGTGGAGAATTAGCTGTGCAAGAAAAAAATGCCAGCTCAAAAATACTTACTTGATTTAAAGACCAATGACAACATGCTAACAGTACGAAAAATAAATACGGTGGTTCACAAATTACAAAATCAAAGCTATGCAAGATTTCCCCAACCGCTGCCCACTAGAAATTTTTGACCTGTAGTGTACGGACACGTAATCCCCAAAGGGCCCCACCTACCAAAAGGAGTGCCTTAAGGGCCAAGGTTCCTTCCCATGAAGGTCAGTGGGCATCTGTAGGGTAAGTTCACCCCTTCATCCTCTCCAACTGTTACTGTACCAAGGGAATTTGACCTTGTGGGATGTCACAGCGAAAAATCTTTGCATGTTCCAAGAAATGACTAAAAATACAAAGAAGTCAGGAAGAGAAGGGATAGCCTATTATAAGCAGAATACATGATGCTGAAGGAGGGTAAAAGGAAAGGAAAAATTGTTGTAAAAGACGTAAGAAAGGAATGAAGTCAAGTAAGAGAACCGCGAGGCTCTATATGGTACGTGAGGTATGCATAGGTGCCGTCTTGCACTGTCCAGTTCTATCATTGATTAAAACTGTCACTTAGGTTCAGTACTTAACCTTTCTGTCCCTTTTACGTTCCTTAGCTGGAGCTGCTGGCCACTTCGTAGAAATCTTCATATTCTTTATTATAAAAATGCCAGAGAATGAGGAAAGAAACCCCTCATGGTGCAATAGAACAACGAATGTCACGCTCGTGGCATTTGATAGTTCTAATTTCTAAACATTTAATCAAAATATAAATATTTTACATTAAATGGGAATAAAAAAGGACAGATAAAATCATACAAAAATATATAAAAACCCAGCTGATAGTCAGCAACCGCAATTCAATCTCTGACAAAGGGGATACACACGGACGCACGCACAACACCACACACACACACACACACACACACACACACACACACACACACACACACACACACACACACACACACACACCGAGTGAGCATCATCTAAGGAGGGTGGGGGCGTGCTGAGAACTGCCACGCTACTCCACTAATGGTCGCCCACGGTGTGGAGAAATGTGCAGCATTCCCAGATCTAACACGTATGTGATTGTCTTCTCCATATTCACTGAAAAGTATATTGGGGGAGGATTGTCAATAAAACCCTACTAAATTCGTAAAAGAGATTAATATTTTAAACAAAATTTAATTATGCATAATATTTCTGCAATGATTTTATACTTTTAAAGCATAATATTTATGTATATATTATTAATATGATATTCATCGTTACTTAATTGTATTTATGAGCGACATTTAAGGACAAATTTTCAAACATATTAAATATTTGACCCTTTAATCCTACAAGGTATCCGCTGCTTATGACTTTAGCCGTTGATGCGGCTTGTTATTTGTTCATGAATAGTTCGAAAATTTGCAGTTCAGTTTCATTATTTACTGTGGCTATTCCCTTCATAGATTTTAATTATTTTGTCGTTCTATAAGCAAGACACCTTATCAATACTGATTTAGCAAAATACCAGGATACAGATGGTTCAACAATTTTATCATGCAAACATAATAAACTAGGAAAATTCTAGTGCGGCTACTCTAAATAGAAACTAATCTTAATTTCTACCATGAAAAGACATTCCATCATATTAAAATGTGCATAGAATTATATAATCGAATAAACTACAAATAACTAATATGATTTCATATCACCTTTGTGTGTTGTGTTCCTGACATTACTAGATAAATAGTACCCCATACCACACCCCTATACTAGTTCCCTCCCCCATACCGACTAATAAACCGTACGAGAGAGTGAGAGGTCAGGAGGGGGTCTTAATGGAGTCTAAATGGAACGCTGGTGGACGTTAACGGAACTCCTTCGACCGGTAGGAACGATTGGGACAGCTAAGTTCGGGCTGCATATTCAAAGTTTTCGCCGTTCCCCTCCAATTCGAAGTGTACGTTAATGAATCTATAACACAACGGTAATGTAACTGATGGATCATCAACAGAAATTAATCAATGGTAACACAACACTAACAAATTGCAAGTGAACGGCCACCAGTTCCCTACCCTTCTCATACCAAACCCGCAACATCCGGACACATGTCACCTATCTATCGTTTTAAATCGATTTTTCAATATTCTGGTAGCGTTTAAGTACATTTGCAATAAAATCCTGATATCATTAATTTCCATTTATTTGGGAACTAACGTCGACGGGGGTGCATGGTTGCACCCACCCTTTGTTTTTAAGGACTCGGCCCATCTCGAGGTCCTCACGACAGGTTTAATCGATCTGCCCAAGCTTCGAATTCCTAGGTCGTCCCACAGGCCTCCTCCACCCGGGGATGTCAACCTGGTGGGCAGGATCAACCTGTGGGAGCCAGCCAGGTGGGTGTATTGCCTGAATTGGCGATAATGGATTGTGCAATTAACAATCCCTGTGCCAGTTCCACGGTGCAACCGTTGATTGGACACATGGTCCCGCCAGCAGTACCTCATGATCCGACACAAGGACCTATTGCAAAAGCCGAGACACCAAGCCACAGGATAACGTTCTAGGGCCTTGAAAACACGTAGCTTGTTCCTTCTGCACAGGTACCGGCATCTCCAAATACTCATGTCGGGAGAGTTCATGACACCTGCTGCCAGGCCAATCCTTTGACGGACTTCGTGGACTGAGTCCAGAGGTATAAACTACCCTATCAAGGTATGTAAAGCTATCTGTGACTTCAATGTCCGCCTCAAGCACATACTGACTGAACCGTTTCTCCGAGCAAGTCCCCAAAATCTTGGATCTTGGTCATGGTCCAAGAGACCAGAGAAATCGAAAAAAAAAACGAAATCACAAGAGAGCGCGCACAGGTAAGGCGGCCGTGGCGTGTGTGTGATGTAGACCTTATTATCCTCTTAACTGTACCAATACCGTCATAGCCTTTCCTTTACCATTCCCCGAGCGTTTTGATTATTGTTATAAAAGCGTGCCAAGTTGCATTAACTATTCACAGCTCACTCCCGACCTAGCTAGAGATCAGATCTTGTTTTTTTTTTTTTTCTAAAAAACGGTCGTTCGCGCAATGACTGATTGGCAGTGGCAGCTGCCCTGAGGCCGACAGAGAACAGGAGGTACAACGAATGTCTGGAATGGGGGTATAAGATATGTAAATAAAATGGTAAATGCGAAAAAAGTAAACATGAAACAGGAATTTAAAGAAGGATTAGAACATTTAAAATGCTTGCATCAGGCACTTACAATACAAACTAATTAACATCATTACCTCAACACGAGAAAAATATGTATTACATACATATTTTACACACAGACAATGTAGCACAAGATTCCCTGAAATACATTTTTTTCTCGAGAGAACTTCACTCTTCTTCTCTCTCTCTCTCTCTCTCTCTCTCTCTCTCTCTCTCTCTCTCTCTCTCTCTCTCTCTCTCTCTCTCTCTCTCTCTCTCTCTCTCTCTTTCTATTGTAAAGAATCTCATTATAGCCGCAGTAAATATCATATCGCATGCTCCCCCTACACAGAATCCCCCCACTGCTACCCACCCCCTTCAAGTGCTCTTTGGATATTGCTTCCGCCAGACGAATATTGGCGTTTCAGGCCTTATTGGATGCTATTTTGAGACAATGTGAGTGGCAGGTGAGTGTATATTACCGACCAGGTAATATACACTCCCTTCGTTTCCCCCATATCCAACGTGGCTAACTTAGACCTTCGGACAAGCGACAGTGATATCAAAGACAAATTTGTAAAATCATTATTATCATATCCTTTGCCGGGAGAGTGGAATAACGTGTATCAGTATTTAGTATTCTTGAGAATCCTGTTTTTACTATATGACCTTTAGTTTACAGTAGTTTGTACTGTACATTGCCATCAAGGTTTCATTGCATTACTATAACCAATAACCTAAATGCAACTGTACTATAACCATGCTACTGTGTAGGTTAATAACAGAGAACGATGACTCTCTTACCGGGATTCACAAAGGTTTACAACTGTACACAAGTAAATATACCATACGTACAGTATATTTCAATCGTGAAAATGATTTATTGGTATACTGTGATTACTAATTTTGCATTGTTTTTTTTTTCCTCATATATTTTATTACCCTTATGACTAGCAACAACATCATTGCCATTATTATTATTATCACCATCATCATAATCATCATCATCATCCTCAACTCATCATCATCATCATCATCAGTTATTACAATTCTCCTTACTGGCGGAACACGTGGAAATTCCACGAAGCGCTCCCACACACACAAAGTCATAATTATTAATAAATGAATAAAGGAATAAGGGTTACTCCTCTCGCCCTCTTCCACCCTCGTCCATTCCCTTCGTCTCTCCCTCTCCTTCCCTTTCCCGCTCTACCACTTCCTTGAATATATTCTCTTCTCCCCTCCCACTTCAGCCCTACATCTGCTCCCTCCCCTTTCCCACTTTTCCCACCTTAAACTCCCCCACTATCCTCTTCCTCCCCCCTTCCATCTCCCTTTTTTTCTCTGAGTCACCTCCCTTTCTTTCTCCATACCCATTTCCCTTTCCTTTTTAAATGCCATCCTTTTCGCCTCTGCTACCCTTCCTTACGTTCCTTTCTTCTGTAAGCCTCTTTCCTTTACTTTACCCCCTCCTCTTTTATTTCCCCTTTCTTTCCTAGCTTTCTTATTAGCTTCCCTCTCGGACAGTCAAGTAAATAATAACTGACGGTCCCGCTACTTCAATAGAGTGGACTTACCTCGAATAATAATCATATCAATTAAAATAATAATGAAAATAGATTGGGATTCTCACATTCGTAATTTGAAAAGCTTACGCTCGCTCTTGTGTGTGTGTGTGTGTGTGTGTGTGTGAGTGAGAGAGAGAGAGAGAGAGAGAGAGAGAGAGAGAGAGAGAGAGAGAGAGAGAGAGAGAGAGAGAGAGAGAGAGAGAGAGAGAGAGAGAGAGACAGATTCAGTAATATTTATATTGTCAATTACTATTACCGCACTTTACACTATGACAAAGCGATCTCAAGTTCGCAGTCACAAGGAGTATGATTTTAGGCATAAGTTGTCCAATTTTCATCAAAAGAATTAAGGTCAAGTCATATGGATTATCATTTCAGACATAAAATGTAAACAGAACGTACGGATGAATACAAACAGAACTATAATTATTACCAAAAAAGTGAAAATGATAATCAATGACAGTAAGAATGATACTACCCGTAATAATGAAAATAAGTTTGATAATAAGAATAATAGGTATAATAGTAATTATAATGATACTGAGAGTAAAAATATAGTTCTGTTTGCATTCATCCGTAGATAAAAGGGTGTAATTTATTGTCAAAAGAAGAGAGAGAGAGAGAAACAAAGCAGCCAATCCCTTTTATCAAGCTACTGCCCAATGTCAACCTGAACAGCGATTTTTCTCCTGCCGACAGTCACTTCGCTTCCCACCTCCGCCTTCATCCGTATGCCGGCCACCCTTCACATAGACCGCCAGATCCTTTTAACCTGACTTGACCTGTCTTCGCCCTGTCCTCAGCTGCCCCGTATTACCCGCGTTGTCACTCCTTTTCTCTCTCTTATACTTTCTCTCTCCTTCCCCTTCTTCACATGAGTTAACTAGTTAACTAGAAATAGTTGACACAGACCGGGCCACTCCGGGGAAAGGCCCTGGCGAAGTATGGCCGCAAATCTAACTGAACTGAACTTCCCCTTCAGACCCGAAGGAGGGATCGAGGAGGATTCCGAAACTGTTGTCTTGCTCATTTCAATAAGTCTAGTTCGTGCATTGTGTTTTTTTTTATTCATGTGAAGAGTAAAATTACTCTTTGATATTATAATTGTTGGCATTCTTATTCTAAGTCGTTTTCTTAATTTTATCCTTATTACCATTATTATCATCATTACTGTAATTATTGTTATCATTGTTATTATCATTATCATAATTTTTGTTATTATCATCATCACCATTACTTTTATCCTATCATCATTATTGTGATGATGATAATAATTATGATTATGATGATAATGGTGATGAATATTATCATTATATTTATCAATATTTTTAATTTCATTAACATTATTATTGTCATAATTCTTACTGCTATTACAGTAATAATGATGATAATAATTGCAATAATAATGGTAATAGTGATAATAATGATAGTAGTAATAAGGATGATGATGCTATTTATCATCAACATTATAATTATAGCAATAATAATAATGGTAAATAATTATAACAACAACAATAATAATGGTAACAATAATATTATTATAATTATGATACTATTATTATCAATATCATGAATGGATACACAAGTTTCAATTCCTATTCTGTAACCTGTTAAATCTAATGAATATAGGAAAGTAATGAAAATGATACTTTCTTCGTAGATACATGATTGATCATTTTCAGACACAATTATGGAAAAGTCTGTAAACTCAGACTTCATTATCCTATCCAAATCATGTCTTTTTTTCTTTTTCTCGAATAACGACTTATTCTCCAAATACTTTTGATTAGTTTAATCTATGAATTACCTCATATTCTCTTTCCTACAGTAATGATGATGGTGATGCTTTTGTGGTGATGGTGGAGTTGATGCCGTTGGTGGTGATGTTCATGGAGACTGTGATAATGAAGATGGCGATGGTGATAATGATTATGGTGATAGTTATGAAAACGGTGATGATGGTTGTTATTATGATGATATAAAGCGAATGGAGGTATGAAACAAGCAGCACGAAGAATTTAAAATCAGAATAATGAAAGAATGCCGCAATGGTGTAAACAACAATCATACAGCAGAACATGGTATAGCAGGAACATCAGATTTTTTCTTTCTTTCTTTTAAGGCAAGAAATAAGGAAGAAATCACGAGTAAAGACAAAATGTAAAAGATAAAGTAGGAAGACAAAATATGGCAATATTACAAAGGTTTCGTGTAAAATATTGCTATTTTCTATTGATTTGTGCTTTATGGTTTGTGCCTTTACTCCAGACGCATATCCTGGACAATCATATGAACACGCATATATATGTGTAACAGTCACATGCGACTGCTGATAGTAAGAAATTACGAAGACTTCAGAAAGTTTAGTGGGCTGAAAAGATGGGAGACCGAGTTTTGATGAGAGAGAGAGAGAGAGAGAGAGAGAGAGAA
>NW_020870694.1:280881-283381 GCF_003789085.1 Penaeus vannamei
TCACCCGTGTCTCCTTCCTCTTCTTATTTCTTTTCCAACACTGGGAACATCGTCGCCATCTTCGGAGGGGAGTGTCCTCTGGCATGTGTGGGGCAGCAGGGGCAGCAGGGGCAAGCGAGCACGGGTGATGCGGTTCCTCCTTCCTCGGCGGTCTTCCTCCTTCAGGAGACATCTCACAAATTCTACCTTTAATTCTTGTTGAGCCATTTTTCCGCCAAGGAACCGGTGTACAGCCAGGGAGTTGACCACAGCCATGTCCAAAAGGTTGAAAAATATTTTTTTTTGTACCATTTGATGGTTTTTCGCGTGGACTTGTAGGAGCCTGAAAGCTGGTCACTGAAGTCAACTCCCTTCATGCCGTTGTTGTAGTCAGTTACAACCTTTGGCTTTATTCGTTGGATTCCTTGGCGGTTGAGAGGAAGAGCTACCATCTCGCTCGTGTGCACCGTGGAGAGCATGGTGACTGGCCTCTTGTCCAGCCACTGAAGGGCGAGCATACCCAAGTCTGTACTTCGGAAGTCTACACTTCCTCGCCCTTTTGCCTGCAGGTCTGTCGGCATCTGCTTCCTGTTGCTTCTGACCGTACCGACAGCGCTTGTTTTTCTTTTTTTGTAGGTGGTGGAACAGACAAGGGGACGAGTACCAGTTGTCGGTATGTACTTCGTACCCCTTGTCCATGAGGCCCACTCTCTCCAGCAGGTCTATCACTCGCCGTTCCCGCGATCCTTCCCCATGTAGATACGAAAAGCGGTGGTGTAGCCGGCCTCTGGCCCAAAGAGCAGAGCTTGTATACCTTTATTCCCCTGCGTGCTCTCTTGTTGGGCACGAACTGCAGAACCTGGTGGCGCCCCTTGAAGGCCCAAAGGCTCTCGTCAATAGAGACGATCTTGTTTGGCACAAAAACTTCTCTAAATTGCCTGTCGAGCACATCTACGACAGGCCTCAGCTTCCAGAGCGATCATCTGCTTGACGCTCGGCCTGGTTGTCTGCGAAGTGTAGTGCTGCAATCAGCTGATCAAATCTGTCGCGCGACATCATCTCCGGGAAAATCGCCGACGACATCAGAAGGTCGCGAGACCAGGTCTCGCATTTGCCTCTTGGACTGTAGCCCCATTAAGAACCGCAGCCCAAGATAAGTACGAACCTCCTTCACGGTCGTATCCTCCCATCCCTTCATGTGGGCAGAAGGCGTCCGTGGATTCTGCGCAACATATCTGCAGGACAAGGAGAATTGGCATTGTAAAAATCGTTTGCAAGAGCCAGAGCAGGAGAAATTGTAAACAGATATCTTCAAACCAACAAACAAGTAATATTAGATGATGTGCTTACCGATTCGTCTCCTGCACGATCTTTTCTAACAGTTCCTGCGTCAGGAACTGCCTGAAGACCTCTTGTGGATTCAGCATCCAGGTCAGGAACCTTGACCCCAGGAGCTGCGGTAAAGTCGAAGCGTCGTGGCTCGTTCTCCCTCTTCCTCCAAACAAAGGAGGATATACCGGGGGCGGTACGAGCCCTGCGGCGCCTGACATACTCGGCCAGATTCTCGTCAGAGTCCAACGACGTGTCGTCCAGCGGCACGAAGTCTTCCTCAGACTCACAGTCGGAGAGCTCGGACTCGTCCTCCGAGTCGCTGCCATCCCAGTCGGAATCATCGCCGAAGTGAGGATCTGTGGAAGAATTCGAAAAAACACAAGTTTTCAATAAAGCTACGTAAAAATGTAAATCAGTATGCCAAAGAAGCCAGGTTGTACTTTTTCAAATCAAAGGATGGAGAAAACTCACCGGAATGATCCTTGGTCCTGCGATGTTTCGCTGGCGGCGTGTACTCCTCTTCCGAGTCCCAACATTCCTCGTCAGAGGAATGGCGAAGCGTGTAAAGGAGAGGGTCAGGTACATCCCTTAGGCGAGGAGCACCCCTGGAACTCGAAGGCCTGGGGTCATCCACCGCCTCCTCTTCCTCAAAACTGAGGGAGCGGATGGCAGGGGCAGACCGAGGCCTCCGGGAACGGCGAACGGAAAGCTGGCGTGACATGATGCAAAGATCAGAGGTTCAAGCTGGTAAGTGATTACCTTGACCTGTCTTCGCCCTTTTATAGTTTTTTTTCCATAGCCACGCCTAAAAAGGCGTGGAAAATCACGTGATATTGTCACGTGATAGCGTGAAAATCACGTGATATTGTCACGTGACAGCGTGAAGATCACGGAAAATGGCGCGAAAATCACGTGAAATTTTCACGTAACCAACATACAAACACACTCACGAAGGTGCGCACGCGCGCACACACACGAACACACATACACGCGCTCACACGCACACATGGGATGTTAGTCACGTGATCAAGAGAAAATAAAAAGTATTCATAGATTTGAAAACAGGGCTTTGGCCATGACGTCCATCTCCATCGCCGTCCTACGAAACGCCGCCCATCAAGGGGACGCCTGGCTCCTCCAGCCACACATTCAGGCCCGCTTACACACACTCACACAGACGCTCGCCGAA
>NW_020870694.1:313381-315881 GCF_003789085.1 Penaeus vannamei
CTCAACTTCTCTTTGTATACATGTTGCCAGGCTGGTTGGAAAGATCGTGTTCTGTCGTGCACACTCTCATATTCCGATCTTCGGCATTTTGTCTCCTTTATACAAGAGCAGACAAAGCTGAGGCTGGCTGTACTGCCGATCTAAAGCCAAATCTGAGTAGATTACTCATTGTTCTAGCCCAAAATCGCGGACTTACCAACAGAGGATTGTGACCATAACGATGACGGCGATCCTGCTTGTCTACGATGTCACCATGGGCACGAGACAGGAGCGTTATGCAGGCAATTTTGGTGGCGCGTAAATGCGGCAACGCTGTTTTCTATAACAGCTCTTATCGTCGGATGCCCGCTCGTCTTTTTCTGGTATCCTCGGGCCTGCGGGCTACCAATTTGTGCACCCCTGCAATGTCGACCAAGAACAACGTGAGGCGAATGTGGGAGGCTGGTCCACGCTGCTTCGTCCCTGCACCGAAGGAAACATTAACATCGGCGTAGGGAAGCTCGAAAAGGCTTCGCCGACGGGTGGGCAGAGGTGGGCGTGGAATATTGGATCAGTTATTTTCACGGATGAGGAATGTTTCTCATCAGTCTCTGATAAGGGTCGTGAGTGTTGGCGATTGTTTAACACACGATATTACAGAACATCTGTAAAACGTCAAAAAGTGGCCTTATTCAATTTCCATGCACGGATGGATGTGGTGGGGAAGTTTGGGTGAATTAACACATGCTGGACACATGAATGGCCGGGACTATTTAGATATATTATACATAAACGCGTTCTTAGTAGCTCGTAGATTCCACGACAGATAGATAACGTGCAGTCAGAGCTCCCGAAGATGGTTGGACAAGATATTGATTATGTTTCCTATAGTATTGTAAACATACACATATAATTGGTTATTTTGTAATGTGAAAAGTTTGTAACATTTGCATTGTTAATAAAGATATTTGGGAAGTCTATTAATCTGCACCGTAGGGTATAAATGATACCTATGTTTGATACATCAATAGCCACATGAAGATGTAGTCCAAAGATATATACCTGTAAGTAAGGTGAGATATGTGCAGAAAACAAACACAAAAATAACTTCGCTATGGATGATAAAGTCATACTGTGGTAAATTCATTATCGTTGCCCCCCCCACTACCCACACACACACCGTGTCGTATTAATAAGCAAGCTAATATGGACTAGATTCCTTATTGACGTAAGTTGCTAGTTTTCATTTATGACCCAACTCATTCTCATCACATTAATATTTGTCAAGCAGCGCGGGTTTAATCTATCTTCCTGGTAAAAAAAAAAAAGAGAGAAAAAAAAAAACTGTGCTAAAGCTTTATTGGTTGTACAGTCTGTTGTCTCTGGCCAATTTATTTATAAAATTTCTTCCTAGGATCTGCACAAGAGATGCAAATTTCTTCCTGTCCTATGTCATCTGTGCCGTGATTCCCGAGTCCGCAAACATCTTGTCCATAGTATAGTCGTACGTACAGCCTGAAATTGGAAAAAAATGCATACATGTAAATAGATCAATAGAATAGTTATTAATTTATATCTTTGTTTATAGATAGACAGACAGACAGACAGACAGACAGACAGACAGACAGACAGACAGACAGACATAGATAGACAGATAGATTAAATAACAGCAACGACTACTTTATAACAAAAAATTAAGCGAAAATAAAATACATAATTATTATTATTACTACTGCTACTATCTCGACACTGCTGTTCGATCAGCAGGCAGTGTAAGCAAGCCAGATTTTAAAGCGGTCATCAGAAAGAATGGTCGTTTACGAGAAATCTGTAAAGATGAAATAATTCCATGTAAATAACTTTTCTATTACAACTTTTCATAACAAAAAATCGTCGATGAGAAAATTCTCCGCCATTTTAAACCCTCCGTTGCCCATCTTCTGCCCTCCGTTTAGCAGACGAAAATGGAGCATATCCCAGCGATGATTCCAAATATTTCGCAGTACTGTACATATGGATACTTCCGTGTTGCTAAAAGACATACACTCAGTATGTATGAAGACAGAAAATATTATTGCATTTACGTTGTGTATCTGCACAAATTTCACGTCTCAATAGTCCGACTTTTATTTGTTAATTGAAACCCGTGGCCAAAGACTCCGATGCGAGCAACAATAAATCTCCGGATTGGTTGGAAGTGTACTTAAACTTTACGACCACGAGTCCACTGCTAAGCTGGTGGGAACGCTGCATTGCGCGGAGTTTTAACATTTTTAATTATAGGATCTTTGATGTGTGTGTGTGTGTGTGTGTGTGTGTGTGTGTGTGTGTGTGTGTGTGTGTGTGTGTGTGTGTGTGTGTTTTGGCGTGTATATGTATGAAGCAAATATTTTTGCGGTAAGTATTTCTAAATTTCAAACAGAATATGATTTATGGAAGATAATTTAATATTTCAGGTTATTCTTTTTTTCTTGGGTCGAAAAAGAATCAAAGATTGCTCGCTAATGACCTTGGTTGTTGA
>NW_020870694.1:325881-328381 GCF_003789085.1 Penaeus vannamei
CGACGGGATATCGGACGGATTAGTAGCGGATGTCGTATGCGAGGGAAATCAAATAGGTCAACTAGATTCGTGCGTGAACGTGACGTAAACATAGAACATTCTATAGACCTAATCAGATTTTGGAATCGATCATCACGTGACAATAGAAGCTGGGCTTAGGAGAAGCCTTTTGCAATTGAAATCAGTTCCATCATGGCTAGACAGTGTGAAGGTTGTGAGAATCATTATTTCCACTTCATCGCGAAATATCACCGAAATAACGAAGCAAGCTTACTAAATATACGAGATCTTGGTGTACTTCCAGTGGAAGTACAATGCCCACACTGTAAAACACTGTGGCATTACAGAAAGGACAGAGACCAGTGGGTGTATGGTGCATGGAAAAGGATAAAAAAAAAAAAAAAAAAAAAAACGAAACGAAAAAAGCAGTGTAACTTTACTGTAAGCGATCGCAATTCCCGCCAACAACGACCTGGAATACCCCGACGATCCCAGTGACGCGCAGCCTGGTCCGTCTGATTTTTAAGGGCGTCTTCTGCCAAAAAAGTTAATCCAGTATTAAAGTTTAATCCAGATCTCTCGTGCGCTTGCGGATTGGCACCAATCATGTACTGTTACGTCTTAAAATTTTCATACTTAGTATTTATTATGAAAATGAAATTATATATATTTACACAAATGATCAAATATTCTGATACAGGAAATAACTTACGGTAATGAATATAAAAACCAATATAATCCCACGAGGAATCTTTGAAGTTCAGTGGCTGCGGGCATGGATCTCATATTTCCAGGTTAGTGAAACAAATATTATATGGTCATGGGCACACAAGTTGACGTTTTAAATCAAATATGAACCAGTGTTTTAAAGAAGAATTATGTGCTGAGTTTTTCTTAATTACTTTACTACAAAATTAATAAGTGTACTTTTCTATGGACCTCCTGAACAGCACCCTGAAGAAAACATGTTTCCCTCGTCCAACACGATTCAACGCAGCAAAGAGCTGTCCGAAGAAACTGCGCGATGGATATTAACTGGTGAATGTCATTTTTGTACTCAAGTGTCATTGAAATAAAGATTGGTTTTATAGTTGTTAGAGCAGTTTCGTTACCCATTTTACTACTATAAATATAAGATAGTTATCATGAAAGAAAATTGAATATTTCATAAATAATCATGTTTCCCTTGGTCTCGTTATTATCATATGAAGATTAAACTGCATCTTGAGTAACTGGCTACAACGTTCTCTAACAATCACCTTTTCTCCAATTTATAAAAAATGAACATCAATTGCCAGATTTTTTTTTTTTTTTTTTAACAATGCAGTATCTGAATGCAAATTGCAAGGTTTATTTATCCAAGTAAATTTTATATTGGACTGCAAATCTTTAGGTAATATCTTTAGTAATGTCTTCTATATCATATGCGTAGGGACATGAAGTTGAATAGATATTTTTTGGATGATTTTGTTGCTTATTTACAGGTATGAGTGCATGACTTGCTCCAAAGGCTACCCTACACAACATGCGACAGTTATGTGTGAAGAGCAACATTGCACAGAAATGTTTCAAAATGCCACAGATTTTTCAGCAATAAACAGACAACATACCTCAGCTCCCACCCTTCAGATTTGTAAAACATACTCCCCCACGCCCAGAAATACGACCCCAGGATCTTCACATCAACAGCAGAGGGCAGAACCGTCATTATATCCCAGACCAGGAACATCACAAAAATTGATAGAAATTTAAAGAGACAGTACATTAACTTAAGATTCCAAACAAATCATATTTGAAACAGATAATATTGTGGAAATGTGTACAGAAAATGGAGGTACGAACTTTCTTACTTTGATGTGACGCTAGTCTTAGTTTTCAATTTTTGGGAACACTGGGAGGCATAAAGAATTGATTAATAATATGAATAAGTTTTTAATGTCTTGTCTTCAATCATGTAGGTACGTCTTGGATGAACGGAAGGAAAAGGTGGTCTTCAGAAGCATCTGAGGAGTTTATATTATTATTTACAGAAAACTAAACAATTAGGAGGCAAAGCAGCGCAAAGATAAAAAAGGCATAAGATAATTAGCATTATGATAACATTAGTAAGAGTCTCAGTTTCATGAAATACTCATTAAATATAATAGATATTTTGCAACCTAAGAGATGTTAAAGCAGTTTCTTTATATGATTATCAAAAACAAGACATTGCAAAAAGAAAGAAAGAAAAAAAAGAAATCTCCCAAAAGAGCGAATTTCACACGCGACATTTCTCTTCTCTCCGACATGTTTACATGATAACGTTGGTGGTACAATAGTTAGTACGACAGTTTTTTGCAGAACATTATTGTCGCGCCGTCTGGCAGCGGAGAGTGTCGTCTTCGGTACGGACACGGTGGATTAGGATTAAACTAAATACGGTATTAAGAGTTAAGGACGTTACAGAAGACGCCCTAAGGTAAGATGAAGTTAAAACTTCCTTGGTCTGGGGTCTCTCCTG
>NW_020870695.1:0-5000 GCF_003789085.1 Penaeus vannamei
GTAATGTATCGTATGGTTATTATGTATGTATGGTATGTATAGTATAACTATTGTATATCTCCCATACATAATATTACTCTACACTAGTATACACTACATTACATATATTATACCACGCATAGATTGCCAAAGAAATAGATAGGAAAAAAAAAATGAAATACTCTAAGAAACAAAAAAACAATCCGGTTCTTTCCCTATTTTCGGCCCGCGTTTGCACTGCGATCCCTTCGTCTGCAGCAAATCCCAGGCGAGCCAGAGTTCGTGTGCTGTCTGTGATCACGGGGCACTCGGCGTGTTTGAAGCCCTCATTGGGATATCCCCGTCGCTGCCTTATGAAGCCGGTCTGTTGGGGTGTGTGCTTTGATCTCAGGTTGTCGGGCAATGGATCTTTTTTTCTTGTGTTTTTTGTGCTTTTTCTGTTTGTTTTGTTTTTCTTTTTCTTTTTCTTTCTTACTTTTTTCTTTTCTCTTTTTTTTTTTTTTTTTTTTTTTTTTTTTTTTGATTGGTCTGTATATCTTTGTCTTCTGTTGTCTGCGTAGTCTGCTCTGTCATGATTTGTAATGATCATGATGATAATGATTATCATGGATATTATTGATAATGATAATATTGATAATAATGAATAACAATAATAATGATGATAGTGAAAATTTATAGTATTGATTATAATGAAAATGATAATAATAGTAAAAATGATAACAATAATAATAATAATGATAATAGTAATAACAATAATAAGGATAAAAAGGATAATGGTACTAGTAATGATAAAGTAATGATAACATCTATCTATCTGTCTATCTAATTAATCTACTTATCTATCTAATCTATGATATACATATATACATACATATATATAAATATATACAATATATATATATATATATATATATATATATAGTATATATATATATATATAATATATATAATATATATATATATATATATAAGTATGTATATATGTATATGTGTATGTGTAAATGTATGTGTGTGTATAATATATATATATTATATATATATATATATATATATATATATATTATATATATATATATATATATATATATATATATACTATATATATATATGTGTGTGTATATATATATATATATTAATATATATATATATATATATATATATATATGTATACATATATTATATATGTATGTGTGTATGTGTATATGTATTATATATATATACATATATATATATTATATATTATATATATATTATATATAATATATGTATGTAGTATGTATACACACACACACATACATATATATACATATAACGATATATATATATACTACTATATATATATATATATATATATATATATATATATATATACTTATATATATATATATTTAAATACATATACAATATATATATATATACTATATATACTATAATATTATATATGTATATATGTATGTATGTATGTATGTGTATATGTATACATAGTACATAGATAATATATGTATACTATACATATATATGTATATATATATATATATATATATTATAATAAGTATATATATATATATTATATATACACACACACACACACACAGATATATTGTAACTATGTATGTACATATGTCATATAAATATCTATATCTTAAAAATATCTATTTATATCTATATCTGTATATATCTATCTATCTATCTATCTATCCTATACATATATATATTTATATATATATATATATATAATATAGTATATATAATACTATATATACTATAGTGTGTGTGTGTGTGTTGTGTGTGTGTGGTGTGTGTGGTGTTTGTGGGTGTGTGGTGTGTGTGTGTTGTGTGTGTGTGTGTTGTGTGTGTGTGGGTGTGTGTGTGTGTGTGCATATATATATATATATATATAATATATATATATATATATAGTACTATATATATATATATCATATATATATAATATATACATATATATATACATATACATATACACATGAATGCATTTACATATATATGTATGTATGTATGTATATACATCAACAAATAATGAATTATTAATATATATCAAGTTTTGAGTCTAATACGCGTTTCAATAAATATCATGCTTTTATCATATGAAAATTTAAAGACTAGGATTTAAGAAAAAAATGATAAATACAAATAAAAAAGAGTACCCTTGATTACTGGTAGAGTAGTAAGCCAGCTTTTTCAGATTATCATGTTATTAAATATACATGTTATCAAATATTAATTTCTCTTGAATATCTGTAGATATATATACCAAATCCGAGGCATTTTCTATCTCGCTGTAAAATTGAACAAAGGGAGAGGTATATTTTTGAAAAGTCGGTGTTCAAATTATTTCTTCTTACATTAAATTAATTTCTTTCCCTAATTGAAAGATGATATTCTTCCTTGGGTGTTTTGAGTTTCCGAAAATTAAATGATGGAATGTGAAGGAGAAATCACAATCGTTGTCTAGAATCAAAGGCTGTTAATGTTGTTTATTTTTTGGCGTCTTTTATCTTTCAAAGTTAAATAGATTGCTTAGTTTCATTTTGATTCGTCATGTGATTATTATAGTTTGAAAGATGTGATGTATAAAGGAAAAATATATATGCTTGTGTGTGCGTGTTTTGTGTGTGTGTGTGTGTGTGTGTGTGTGTGTGTGTGTGTGTGTGCGTGTGTAGGTGGGTGGGTGTTTCTCTGTGCACGTGCGTGTGTGAGTGTTTGTGTGTGTTTGTGTGTGTTGTATGTGTATGTATGTGTGTGTATGTGTAGGTGTGTGTGTGTGTGTGGGTACGTGTGTATGTGTGTGTAGGTGTGTGGGTGTTTCTCTGTGTGCGTGTGTGTGTGTGTTTCCTTATACATTGCTCTTTATGTAGCTCTGTCTATCTCCTTATTCACCATCCATCTTTTCATCTTCATTTCCCCTCCCGCTTTTTCTCTCCTATCCTATCTTTGTCCTATCTTGTCATCCTTCTCTGTCCTCCAGGCCTTACTATCCACCTCAAACTCTGTAACCTTACTCTCTCCTCTCCTTTCTCCTGCAATCTCTCCTATCCTCTCTCTCTCCTCCCTCCTCCCTCTCTCTCCTCCCCCTCCCTCCGTCTCTATCCTCCATCTCTCTCCTCCCTCTCTCTCTCTCTCTCTCTCTCTCCTCCCTCTCTCCCCTCCTCTCTCTCTCTCCTCCCCTCCTCTCTCTCTATACTCCCCTCCTCTCTCTCTATACTCCCCTCCCTCATCTCCTCTCCCTTCCTCCTCTCTCTCTCCCTCCCTCCTCTCTATCCTCCCTCCCTCCTCTCTATCCTCGCCATCTCTCCCTCTCTATCCTCCACCCGTAACTCCTCTCCGGTGCGTGAAAATAAGGACGCGTAACATAGACTCCCCATACACTGGTCAGGGTCATTAACGGCCTCATTGTCTCTCTATTTCGCTCTCCTTCACGCCCACACAAGGGATCCAAGCCACGCCACACCAACTGACCGCCCAGTAAATTGACGCTCCATTGACCCACACACCACCCAATTGACCTCACACGCCCACACCCGGCCCAATTGACCTCCACGACCACCATCCACCCTAACTGCACTCCTCAATATGACCTCCACGCCCCACACCCGCCAATTGACCTCCAGCCCACGACACGCAACAAAAGACCATCCAGCCCCCACACAGCACAAGAAGCAAAGGGGTAGTGTGTGTGCATCTTATATATACTGACATGGTGTACACGCAAAAATACAGACACGGCGCACACACATATTTAAAAAGAGTGGGGTGCGGATCGTTTTTAAGAGACAGACACAGGTATACATAGGAGTTTTTACAGACAGATTTAGATATTATTTTCTTACAGACACACGTTTACAGACACAAACAAAGATATAAGAATTGATTACAAAAAACAGACTTAAAGACGCGGACATACAGATACAGACACAGGTATATAGACACCGTCGCATACACACACACATCAGAAGTACACAGGACAGATACAGACACCGTCGCAACAACACACACCGTGCAGAATCGTACACACATACAGATCCGTTTTTACAGACACAGATATACAGACACCGTTGCATACACACACACACAGTCCGGAATCGTACACACATACAGATCTGTTTTATACAGACACAGATATACAGACGCCGTCGCATACACACACACAACACGCAATCAGAAAGCGTACACACATACAGGTCATTTTTACAGACACAGATATACAGCCACCGTCGCATACACACACAGAGTCAGGAATCGTACACACATACAGATCATTTTTTACAGACATAGATTTACAAACACCGTCGCATACACACGCACACACACAGTCACGAATCGTACACACATACAGATCATTTTTATAGACACAGGTATACAGACACCGCCACATACACACACACACACACACAGTCAGGAATCGTACACACACACAGATCAGATTTTACAGACACAGATATACAAACACCGTCGCATACACACGCACACACACAGTCACGAATCGTACACGCATACAGACCAGTTTTTACAAACACAGATATACAAACACCGTCGCATACACACGCACACAGTCAGGAATCGTACACACAAACAAATCAGTTTTTACAGACACAGATATACAGACACCGTCGCATACATACACACACACACACAGTCACGAATCGTACACACATACAGATCAGCACATTTTCCCTGTACAAAAGCGCATCCAATCACGCACATCCGCTAGAGTGATCCTGGATGATCTGCACCAATCTAGATATAAACCAGAGTATGAAAAGATAAGATTGATATAATGGCTTACGTCACTTCAGAGAAATATAGCGTATGTTAGACCAGATCATACGAAAGCTGAGCTGGCTTAGCTGTGTTCTTTTCTTTCTTTCTTTGTCTCTTTCTTTCTTTTTGTTCGTATTTACTTTTTTTTTAATGGAAAGTGAGGATGGTTTTCTTTTTACTACTTTTTTGCTGTTTTCTTTTCTTTCTTTCTTTCCTTCTTTTTTTTCTTTCTTTTTTGTTCG
>NW_020870695.1:17500-20000 GCF_003789085.1 Penaeus vannamei
CCCTCGAATGCAACTGGGTCACGGTGCGCCTTGCAACCCGATTGGCGCTGCAACCACGGGGGAAAGTCAGATGACAATGCGCTGCACTTCGGGCGTATTATTTATTTATTTGTTTTTGTGTGTGTGATTCTTTTTTATATATAAACCAGTTGATTTATTTATGTTCAGAGGCTATCGGTCATATATACATATGTGTGCGTATGTGTATACACACACGTGTGTGTGTGTGTGTGTGAGGAACAAGGATAACCTTCCCACGTCTCCAACGCTAGGGACTCCAGACCGACCTTTTGAAAGCTACAACACATTCGATCTCGCTCGGGTCACAGGCTGACCTGGACGGCTCCCCTGGGAGTCTCTCCCCACGCGCGCCCCGCTCGGCCCGCCTCTTGGGCTCCCCATTGCCCATAACTGCACCCCACGAGACACAGCCCACGCTACTCAGGTAGAAAAAATCCCTCTCCCACCATCTGACTTCACCCGACTTGAATTACATTTAAGCTATTTGTATTTATTTTTTTATTCAGTTATCTCCGTGTTTGAGATTAATTATATTATACAGCTACTGCGATTTCATATTGTTCGTGATTTTCGCTTTCATGAGTGATCACTAAATGCGAAACTATCTTGGTTATCCTAACGATTTTCCATCTCTTTCCCTTCATACGATAATCATAATCGTTAGTATGCCGACCTAATTTTCGAAACATTTTCTTCATTAATCAATCTTAATCACGAACCTCACCTCATCATTATTACATGGTCCTTGGTGACGACCCCCAGCTGGGTATGGACATGTAATTAGCATTAAGGTAATTAATGTTAGGTTGTCCTGTATGTGCCAAGCTGCACACTTATCGCTAGAGGCGACCTAAGCACCGCGCCGCGCCTCCTTATACGACTATAGACTAGACTATAGACTATATGTGACTATACGTGAGGAGTATTATCTATAGTATTATCTATCATCGGAGGATTATCACTGGTATTCCCCAAGATGGGATGCCCAATTTGCGTTCTGCGTATATAGTGGATGATATATATCTCTTCTACGGTTGAGTCCATCATTACTTTTCCTCTGGGAATTTATTTTTTATATTATTTACAACCACGAGGGTTGTCTTAGTCATAAGGGAAGCTGACCCAAACCCGCTTGCATCATGCGTTGCTCTGCAAGCCTTAGTCTGTTCTGTAACAGACCAGTCACCGTTTCATGCGTTTTACGTACTAAATAAAGTACCATTTTGTATGATTTTGCATAGTAGTTGATAAATATTGCAATTATCGTGTTTATTGTTATTAGTGTGAATTTTTTTTTTTTTTTTCGCGCCGTCGGATCGGTGATTATTTTCATTGCGTGCCCACATTCCCGCCCGCCTACATACCTGACTCTCCCCCCATCCTCACCCATACCTCTTTTACCCCCAACCCCACCCCCATCCTTCCCTTAGCTTCCCGCCCACCCACCCACCTCCCCTTTTTCTTCCAACTTCCAGCCATCCTATTCCTTTTTTAACTCAATTTCGCTTTGATCTGTATAATATTTCTGAATCTAATCTGAACACTAATATGTATTCTATTCGTGTGCTATACCCTGACTCACTCATTTCATAACTCACCGATTCACTAGAACTCGTCTACTCACCACTCACGCAGCCACATGCGCACATCGTCCCGCAGAAACCCGTGGATTGCACAAGAATTACATGCGTACTGTCTAAGAGATAATCGCCAATCGTGTCTTTCTTGTTTACGTTTTATCGTGCATATGTTGTCTTAAGAAAGCATATTTGATGTAATGAGTCGCTCCGAAAGATGCATTACCAGTTTCATTATCGCTTTGCCTGGAATTGCTGTTGGTGACGTGTGATAGACAATTTGAATGAAATGAGATAGAACATTTACTATTAGTCAGACGTATACTGTATGCACTATTGCACTGGACACTGTTGAACTCTGCATTGTTGCATTTTCATTTTTTCCCAAGGAAGTTAGTCGTTCAAGACGTTCTTGCGAACTGCGACACCTTTTGCTTCCTCCCACCAAAGTCAGGCAAAAACAAAACCCTGACAATATGTGTGTGTGTTCGTGTGCGTGTGCATGTATGTGTGCCTGTGTGAGTGTGTGAGTGAATACGTATTTGCATACGCATTCTAAGATTAATGTACATGCACATACGCCTGACAAAAGCCGAGGAAATACCGCGCCTTGATGCTTCTTTTTCAGACCCGTGAATTCCCTCTCGCTTACACCTTCTTGCCCGAGTAGATCTGTGGCGTTCAGCGCTTTTCGACGGCGCTGAAAAAAGAGGAGGGACGGAGAAAGAGGGGGGAGGAGGGGAGGAGGGAGAGAGGGGAGGGATTGAGGGAGAGAGAGAGGGAGAGACGGACAGACAAATAGGCTGGCAGAAAGACAGACATAACAGAGAGAGAGAGGGGGGCAGACAGACAGACAGAGGCAGGGAGATTGACAGAAACACACACACACACGATGAGAGAGA
>NW_020870695.1:27500-32500 GCF_003789085.1 Penaeus vannamei
GAGAGAGAGAGAGAGAGAGAGAGAGAGAGAGAGAGAGAGAGAGAGAGAGAGAGAGAGAGAGAGAGAGAGAGAGAGAGAGAGAGAGAGAGAGAGAGAGTGTGTGTGTGTGTGTGTGTGTATCTATCAGCGTGTGTGAATCTACACATTTATAAGCATAAATACGTCAATATATGTGAATGTGCGTACGGTATGTGTGTGCGTAACTATAACGCACATGCCCACGTGCAGAAATAGAAAGAATAAAAAGAAAAATGCGAAAAAGAGCGTCGCAAATAAATGTAAACTAAGGACCTGAAACTCGGGGCGAATTTGTGAAGCAGGGAAGAGAGAAGGAAGAAAATGATCACCGATAAGGAGACAAAGGGAAGAGAGATTAGAGAAAGGACAAAGGGAAGAAAGATTGGAGAAAGGACAAAAGGAAGAAAGATTAGAGAAAGGATAAAGGGAAGAGAGATTGGAGAAGGGACAAAAGGAAGAAAGATTAGAGAAAAGACAAAAGGAAGAAAGATTAGAGAAAGGACAAAGGAAGAAGAGAGAAGGGACAAAAGGAAGAAAGATTAGAGAAAAGACAAAAGGAAGAAAGATTAGAGAAAGGACAAAGGAAGAAAGATTAGAAAGATTAGAGAAAAGACAAAAGGAAGAAAGATTAAAGAAGAGAAAGACACAAAGAAGGGACAAAGAGAAGAAAGATTAGAGAAAGGACAAAAGAAGGAAGATTAGAGAAAGGAAGGGAAGAAAGAGAAAACAATGAAGAAAAGAATACCGGACACAATAAAATCAAGAGAACGAAAGAGGAAAAAAATTGAGGGAAAAGAAGACAAAAAAAAGGTAGAACGAAGAAGCAAGAGAAGTGACGAGAGAAGAGAAAAACCAACATGGAAAAGACCAAAGAGAACGAAGCAGAGAAGACAAGAAACAAATAATAACAAAATAAAAGCAAGAGGATGAAGGAGAAAGGAGGGGAACAGAACACAACCCAATCGACGTATAGGTATTACGTAGAGACAGTACAGTGTGGGTGTACAGTGTGCATTTAGCCAGGTTGTTGACAGTGCCTTGGACATCATCTCCCGGACACCATCTTGAGGAGTCAGTATCTTCTTCGCTTGAGGATTTAGTGGAGAGAGAGAGAGAGAGGAATAGGTTGAGAGAAAGAAAGAGGAAAATAGGTTGAGAGAGAAAGAAAGAGAGAGGAAAATAGGTTGAGAGAAAGAAAGAGGAAATAGGTTGAGAGAGAGAGAGAAAGAAAGAGAGAGGAAAATAGGTTGAGAGAAAGAGAGGAAAAGAGATGGATAGATAGAGAGAGAGAGGAAAATAGGCTGAGAGAGTGAAGAGAGGAAAAGAGAGGGAGAGAAAGAGAGAGAGGAAAATACGTTGAGAGAGAGAAAGAGAGGAAATGAGATGGAGAGAGAGGGAGGGGAGAGAAAGGTGAAGTAAAAAGGGGATAAAAAAACAGAGAAGAAGAACAGATGTGGGAGAAGAAAGGAGTTCCTTGTGAGTGTGTAATATTTGTGAATGGTTTCATGAATTTTGTACGTAAATGGTACGCAAATTGGCCTTTGAAATAGGGGTTTGAACAACGATTTAATCATGCAAGAAATATTTATTTTTCTATAGACGTGATATGGTTGGGTAAAAAAAACACTTAAAGTCTTTTTGTAGAGTATTTCTTCTTCTTCTCCTTCTCCTCCTTTTCTTTCTTTTTTTTTTTCTTTTTTTTTTAGAAATTACTTTCAGAAATAGTTCAGAGGGATTTCAGAGACTTGGTCTAGCAAGAAATATTCCAAGGTATGCTTTAAAGAAAAGAAATAGACCGGAACTTGGCTCTTCAGCATGGCTTGCAACTGCCAAGCATAATGACCAGAAAAAACGTTTTTGATGTTCTTATTCTATTTTCTCTTTTATTGCATTTTCTTTCTCTGTTTTCTTACCTCTATTTTTTTTTTTTTTTTTTTTTTTTTTTTTGAGGGTGGGAAGAGTGGAAGAATGAGTGTCAGGGAGCGAGAGATGGAGAGTGAGAGAGAGAGAGAGAGAGAGAGAGATAGATAGAGAAGAGAGAGAAAGAGAGAGAGAGAGAGAGAGAAAAGAGAAAAAAAACAGAGGAAAGCGTGAAGGGGAGATGGTGGAAAGAGGAAAGTGTGCAAGAATAGCAGATGGAATAATGAAAGAGAGCGGGCGAGCGAGTAAGTGAGAGAGAGAGAGAGAGAGAGAGAGAAGAGAGAGAGAGAGAGAGAGAGAGAGAGAGAGAGAGAGAGAGGGGGAGGGCGGGGAACAGAATGAGAGAGAGAAAGAAAGCAAAAGAGATGGCGAAAGAGAGAGAGGGAAAGAGAAAGGTGAAATAAAAAAGAGATAAAGAAACAAAGAGAGAGAGAACGACAAACGCAAAAACAAAAACAGAGAGAAAAATACGGTGGTCAGGCAAGCAAAAATAAAAATAAAAAAAATGTACACACACACACACAAAGAACATAAACTTTAGAAACTTGTTCTGACACTTCCAGGAAGTATACAGTCCAGGAATTTGTAACTAAAAACGAAAAAGTTTACGATATTTTTTTCCAGATACACTGACACAGAGACACAAACGCGTGCAATTGTCTATCGGAATTTTACCGAATCTTTGTCTCATTATAGATAAGACGATTAGATACCGAATCAAATGGTGGTGATTTGTTAAACCATAGAGCTATTTCAAGATTTAGTTGTTTATATTTCAGATGTATTGATTGTGTGCGTGTATGTAGATGCGTGGATATTTGTTCATGTGTGTGTGAGAGTGAGTGTGTTGTGTGTGCGTGTGTGAGAGAGAGAGAGAGTGAGAGAGAAAAAGAAAGAGAGAGGGGGGGAGAGGGGAGAGAGAGTGAGAGAGAAGAGAGAGAAAGAGAGAGAGAGAGAGAGAGAGAGAGAGAGAGAGAGAGAGAGAGAGAGAGAGAGAGAGAGAGAGAGGAGAGAGAGAGAGAGAGAGAGAGAGAGAGAGTGAGTGAGTGAATGAGAGAGTGAATGATATTTGTTCATTGTGTGAGAGTGAGTGTGTTGTGTGTGCGTGTGTGAGAGAGAGAGAGTGAGAGAGAGAGAGAGAGAGGAGGTAGAGAGAGAGAGAGAGAGAGAGAGAGAGAGAGAGAGAGAAGAGAGAGAGAGAGAGAGAGAGAGAGAGAGAAGAGAGAGAGAGAGAGAGAGAGAGAAGAGAGAGAGAGAGAGAGAGAGAGAGAGAGAGAGAGAGAGAGAGAGAGAGGAGAGAGAGAGAGAGAGAGTGAGTGAGTAAGTGAAGTGAGTGAGTGATGATATTTGTTCATGTGTGTGTGAGAGTGAATGTTTGTGTGTGTGCGTGTGTGTGAGACAGAGAGAGAGAGAGAGAGAGAGAGAGAGAGAGTGAGTGAGTAAGTGAGTGAGTGAGTGAATGATATTTGTTCATGTGTGTGTGAGAGTAAGTGTGTTGTGTGTGTGAGAGAGTGTGAGTGAGAGAGAGAGAGAGAGAGTGAGTGAGTGAATGAGTGAGTAAGTATGCGTGTGTGTGTGTATCACTTGCATTAGCATAAATGTGTTTTTTTTATAAATCATAAAATCAATACAAGCACTTCTTTGGCAGTACATTTATTACTGTGTTTACTCTTTTCCTTTCTCCTATCTGCCCTCCTCTCTATTTATCTATCTACCTATTTGTCTTTCTGCCTATCCAATTACCTTACTTTCTGTCTATCTGTCTATCTATTTATCTGTATATTTATCTATCTTATTCCCTCTCTTGCTGTGTCATTTCCGTCTGTCCTTTTCCATCTTTTTTCTCTCTCTCTCCTCTCTCTCTCTCTCTCTCTCTCACTCTCTCACTTTCTCACTCTCTTTCTTTTTCTCTCTCCCTCTCTCTCATGCATATAATCCCTTCGCTTCTTTTATAGATTCTGTCGGTATCCCTTTTATTCTACTTTTTTCTCTATGTTCCTCCCATTCCAACGCCATTCACCAGGTTCCAAACCCTTTTGCGAATTTTCATTGATATTCAATTTCTTTTCGTCTATCTCCCCCTTTATCTTCATCTCTCTCTTCATCACTATGCTTATTTTTATTTTACACGCAGACACGTTCTCTTTTCTCCAATTTACATTCGGAAATGAGTCGAGAATTGATATATATTTTTCTCTTCTCTTCTGATCTGCTACGTGAATAGATGTTGTCGCCTGTGTCCAACATCGTATTCTTTTAAGAAATTCAAGATAAAGCGGTCAGTAAATCTACGGATATCGCACGCCCTATTTCACTTACTTTTCGGCAACTTGTGCATTATTCTACCCATGCGATGTATATAGTATATACCAACATTACGTTATATTTCTCCGAATAAGAACGAAAGTATGTGAAGAAAAAAACTTCTTTCTCTTTTTCTTTTCTTTTTCTTTTGTTATTCCAGAGACTGTAGCATCATGAAAATGAATTAGAGTTTTGAAGGAAAAGATGAAATTATAAACTGTTACTTAACGTTACGATGGCATATAAGGCGACAGAGGGATTCAACACCTCCTGTGACCTCGAATGACCTCGCCTCTTCCAGCGCGGTGTGGTTGCAAACACGCAAACTCCTTTACAAGTTATAAGGCGGTCGATTTCGTGTACACGCGCGTGTATGTATACATTCAGATATACATACACACATATGCTGCTCCTTGTCTTGTCGTTGATTTATTCTATAGACTAGTACAGCTGAGCTATTCGTTTCTGTTATCATTTGCAATAATAACACACGTCCATAAACACATGTGTATATGCCTGTGTGCGTAAAGTATGTATCGTTTCCTCCAATGACCATATGACTAACAAACAATATAGCTGAGGTAGTGTTGCAATGCCTTATACAAGTCCATTAGTAACACAAAAAGCAGATGATTACAATTTCTTTGCGAACATCTTAGCTTGTAATGTAGAGATTTTTGCATGGCTGAATCTACCACCCAGACCGGAAAATGGAAACATAAACTCGAGCTTTGGCAACTGCGATACGTATCCTCCTC
>NW_020870695.1:37500-50770 GCF_003789085.1 Penaeus vannamei
ATATATATATATATATATATATATATATATATATATATATATATATACTATATAGGATGTGTATATAACCACAGACTTTTATCTAATTATATTGTATATATATATATATATATATATATATATATATATATATATATATATATATATATATATATATATATATATATACATATATATATATATATATATATATATATATATATATATATATTATAATATATATATATATATATATATATATATATATATATATATATATATATATAATATATATATATATATATATATATATGTATATATATATATATATATATATATATATATATATATATATATATATATATATATATAATATTAAGATGTGTACCAATATATAACAAAATTTTTAAAATCTCCATAATAGCTTTGTGAAACGTATAAATATAGTAACCATCATGTGTTGAAGGACAATATTATCTATTTTGAAACGATTCTTTATCTAGCATGTGATGAATCGCAATGGCTGATTACCTATATTTTTAGCTCAACGAGAAAGCGCATTGTGTGAGGAGTTCGCCAAAGGGATGGAAGATTTATGTTGAAAATATTCAATTCATCTATGCTTTCCATCATTATCAGTAGAGAGAGAGGAGAGGAGACGGAGAGAGGAAGGAGAGGAGAGGGAGAGAGGAAGGAGAGGAGAGGGAGAGAGAGAGGAGAGGAGAGGAGAGGAGAAAGAGAAGAGAGAGAGAGAGGAAGAGGGGAGAGGGGAAGGAGAGGAGGAGAGGAGAGGAGAGAGAGGAGAGAGAGAGATGGGAGAGAGAGGAGAGAGAGGAAGGAGAGGAGAGGAAGGAGAGGAGAGGGAGAGGAAGGAGAGAGAGAAGGAGAGAGGAAGGAGAGGAGAGAACAATAACATATATAATAACATATAACACAGCTAAAATGTCCGCCCAGACTTACGACACTCTAAACAGTAGCTTCGGAGAACAAGAGCGGAAGAATAGACGGCTTGAACACTCTCTTGAAATTATTATCTATAAATTTGCATTCCGATAGATATATTGCACTACGTCAATAGAATTCGCTGAGAAACTGCGACGTAAAACACCAAGGCTGACGTTTCATAAGTAGAGTTATAAGTTATAAGAGAGAAAAGTTATAGCTTAGGTCAAAGATAGATGAGTTAAAAAAAAAAGAAACGAAAAGTTATGTATCGGTTATCTCGATACGAAGAGATTGGATTCAATACGAAGAGAGAAAAAAATAGCGTACTTAACACTTTAGATTTATTTACCGATCATTTCTTTATCTATTCACCGCGCATTTAAGTATGTAAAAAATACACACCAATATTTTTTTTTTATCACACACGGTTCTTTCTTCACAAAAGCACCAGACTCTACAGAGAAAAACGAAGATATAAAGTATAAAAAAAAGTATGAAAGATATATGGTAAATATTTTGCGATATATGACAGCAAATAATAAAGAATAGAGAATATCGTTCAAATGCAGTATAGAGATTAAGTTGTATTGGACAGTGTTGATATACGCAAGAGAATCTGAGACCATCTTCCCCTACGTACACGATTCTTGTGTGTGTGTGTGTGTGTGTGTATGTGTCTGTGCGTTTGTTTTTATATTAAAAATGCCACAGTTTCAATTATTTTTTTTCTTACATTTTCCTTCACTTTTTATAAATCAAATAAAACCGATTGATATAATATATATACTCCCCCCCACAAACACACCCCACCACCCCTCTATAAAGAGAGAGAAAAATAGATAAATAAAAAGACCACTAACAACCCGAATCTACTGAAAGACAAGAACAAAAAATAAAAAATAAATAAAAATAAAATAAAAGGGAAAGAAAGAAAGCAGAAGATAAGAAGAAAAAAGAATGAATAAATAGGAAAAGGGTAAGAAAGCAAGCAGATATAAAAAGAATGAAAAATGAAAAAAGAAAAGGGAAAGAAAGAAAGCAGAAGATAAGAATAAAAAAGAATGAAAAAAGAAAAGGGAAAGAAAGAAACCAGAAGAAAAGAAAAAAGAGAAAGAAAGCAGAAGAAACAAAAAGGGAAAGAAAGAAAGGAAATAAAAAAAACAAAGGGAGAGAAAGAAAGAGAAAGAAAAAGTAAATAAAAAAAAGTAAATGGAAAGAAAGAAAGAAAAAAAAGGAAGAAAAAAATGAATGAAAAAAAATGGAAAGAAAGAAAACAGAAGAAAAAAAAGAAAAGATACGAAAGAATATGAACAAAAAAGGACTGAAAAAAGGGTTAACTAGTAGCAAAAGGCAAAGGATGAGATGAAAGGAGAGTCACAGAGAGAGAGATGAGCTTCTCTGTAAGTACGTGTGTGTGTGGGTGTGTGGGTGTGTGGGTGTAGGTGTGTGCAGGTGTAAGGGGGGAGGGAGGGAAGGTGAGTGTGTGTGTGGGTGTGTGGGTGTAGGGTGCGGGTGTGTGGGGGAGGGGGGAAGGTGTGTGTGTGTGGGTGTGGGTGGGTGTGTTGTGTGGTGTGTGTTGGTGTGGTACTATTACTATTATTATTATCATTTTTATTTTCAATATTATCATTCTTATTGCAGTCATGATTATCATTATCATTATTATTATTGTTTTCGTCATTATTATTATTGTTATTGTTATTGTTATTATTCTTACTATAGTAAAAATAATACCAATTACACTGATGATAATAATATATGTAATGATAATGATATCAGTTACAAAGTGATAATGGTAATGTTATCAATAATAATGAGAACATTTATGATGATAGTGATAATAATAGTAATAATAATAATAATTATTATTATTATTATTATCATTATCATTATTATAATTATAATACAATAATTATAATAATGATGATAATGATAACAATGTTAATAATAATGATGATAGTAATGATAATGATAATGATAATGATAATAATAATGATAACAATAATAGTAATCATAATCATAATAATAATAACAATAATAATAATAATAATAATAATGATAATAATAATAATAATAATAATAATAATAGCAATAGCAACAGCAAAAATAGGATAATAATGATTATACTACTACTACTACTATTAACAATAATGATAATAATAGTAATAATGATAATGATAATATCAACAACATGTATGATAATAATAATGATAATAACAATAATGACGATGATCATAATAGTAATAATGATGAGATTAACGTTAATGATGATAATACTAATTATGATGATGATGATAAAAAGATAATGATAATAATTTTGATAATTATGTATATATATATATATATATATATATATATATATATATATATATATAATATATATATATATATATATATATATATATCAATAAAGATAATATTTATCGGTAATATTATTATTACAATAAAAAACAATAACAACAATAACATTGATACTGATAATAACACAACAACAACGTCAACATCAATAACAACAAAAACAACAACAAACAACAACAGCATCAACATCAACAACATGCATAGCATCAACAACAAACAACAGCAACATGACAACATCAGCAACAACAACCCTCCCACATACCTTACAGATGATTCCAAACCTGTTGCAAAAGAGATCGACCGAGGATAACAACAAACATCAACAACAACAACAGCAACAAAAGCAAATATCAACAACAACAAACAACATCAACAACAACATCAACAATAACAACAAAACAAACATCAACAACAACAACAAACATCAACAACAACAAAAACAAACATCAACAACAACAACAACATCAACAACAACAAAAACAAACATCAACAACATCAACAACAACAAACAACATCATCAACAACAACAAACATCAACAACAACAAAAACAAACATCAACAACAACAAAAACAAACATCAACAACAACAAAAACAAACATCAACAACATCAACAACAACAAACAACATCATCAACAAAACCAACAAATCATACAACAAACAACAAAAAACAAAACATCAACATCATCAACAACAACAACAACAACATCATCAACAACAACAACATCAACAACATCAACAACAATCAACAACAACACATCAACAGAAAACAACAAAACAAATCATCAACAACAACAAACATCAACAACAACAACAAAAACAAACATCAACAACATCAACAACAACAAACAACATCATCAACAACAACAACAACAACATCATCAACAACAACAAACATCAACAACAACAACAAAAACAAACATCAACAACATCAACAACAACAAACAACATCATCAACAACAACAACAACAACAGACATCAACAACAACAAAAACAAATATCAACAACAACAAACACCAACAAGAACAACAAACACCAACAACAACAACAAAAACAAACATCAACAACATCAACAACAACAAACAACATCATCAGACATCAAAACAAACAACAAAAACTCAACAACAACAAACACCAACAGAACAACAAACCAACAACAACAACAAAAACAAACATCAACATCAACATCAACATCACACAACAACAACCCTCCCACATACCGTACTGAAGATTCCAAACCCGCTGCAAAGGGGATCGACCGAGGATAACAACAAACAGCATCAACAACAACAACAACAACAAACAAGAACAACAAAAACAAATATCAACAACAACAAACATCAACAACAAAAACAAACATCAACATCACCAACAACAATAACAAACATCAACAACAACAACAACAACAACAACAACAACAAACATCAACATCAACAACAACCCCCCCACATACCGTACTGAAGATTCCAAACCCGCTGAAGAAGGGATCGACCGAGGATAACAACAAACAGCATCAACAAATATCAACAACAACAAACAAGAACAACAAAAACAAATATCAACAACAACAAACATCAACAACAACAGAAAAATATATCAACAACAACAAACATCAACAACAACAGAAAAATATATCAACAACAACAAACATCAACAGCAACAAAAAAAATGTATCAACAACAAACATCACCATAAAAAATATATCAACAACAACAAACAACAAACAACAAACAACAAACATCAACAACAACAACAAACACCACCACCAACAAACATCAACAACAAACATCAACAACATCAACAACAACAACCCCCCCACATACCGCACTGAAGATTCCAAGCCCGCTGCAAAGGGGATCGACCGGCGTGGATAAAAAATTGACGCAAAGACCAAGCCAGCGGTCTTAGATGCCGGAAGACCATTAAGAAAATCCTATTTGCCACCTGGAATAGGGACTAGTAACGCCTTCATGCCGCCTTGACGTGGAGGTGGTGAATAGTGATGAGGAGGAGGAGGGGGGAGGAGGGGGAGGAAGAGGAGGAGAGGAGGAGGAGGAGGAGGAGGAAAAGTGGGAGGGGTAGGAGGGGAGGAGGGGAGAAGAGGAGGAAGGAGGAGGAGGTGGGAGGAGAGGAGGAGGAGGAGGAGGGGAGAGGGGGAGGAGGAGGGAGGAGGAAGGAGGAGGAGGAAGGAGGAGGAGGAGGAAAAGGAGGAGGAGGAGGAGGAGGGGATAGGGGTTAGGGTAGGAGGAGGAGGAGCAGGGACGAGGAGGGGTAGGAGGAGGAGGAGGGGAGAAGGGAATTAGGTAGGAGGAGGAGGGGTAAGAGGATTGGTTGGAGGAGAGGGTGAATAGTTGAGAAAGAGGTGAGGAGGAGGGGGAGAGGGGTTGGGGTAGGAGAGGAGGAGGGGAGAGGGGTTGGGTAGGAAGGAGGAGGGGAGAGGGGCGGAGGAGGAGGAGCGGGAGATAGGAGGAGGAGGAGAGGGTAGGAGAGAGAGGAGGAGAGGTGGAGGGGAGGGGGAGGGGAGGAAAAGGCAGGAGGAGGGAGAGGGGTAGGAGGAGGAGGCGAAAGGGTAGAGGTAGGAGGAAGAGGAGGAGAAGAGGATGAATAGTGATGAGAAAGAGGAGGAGGAGAAAGAGGAGGTGGGGAGGAAGAGGAGGAGGAAGGGGGAGGAGGAGGAGGAGGGGTAGGGGTAGGAGAGGAGAAGGGGTAGGGTAGAAGGAGGAGGGGAGGAGGAGGAGAAGGATAATAATGATAATTACAATGATAATGATAACGACAATAATAATAACAGTAACAAAAATAATGACAATGTTAGTAATGATGATGATGATAATAATGACAACCATAATAATGATAATAACAATAATAATACAATAATAATAATAGTAATAATAGTAAAATAATAGTAATAACAACAATGACAATGATGATAATAAAGATGATAATGATGATATAATGATATAATGATAAAGATAATAATGAGATAACAATAATCTAATTCCTTTTGATACAGAATTATTCCCGGATTCAAAGAAGAAAAAAATACCATAAAAAAGTTTAGTTGTCAAAGTAAGATAAAAGCTGCTTACAAAAAAGCTTTATAAATCGACGGGTTACATCATGAGGTGAACGAAACCAGAGAGAGAGAGAGAGAGAGAGAGAGAGAGAGAGAGAGAGAGAGAGAGAGAGAAGAGAGAGAGAGAGAGAGAGAAGAGAGAGAGAGAGAGAGAGAGAGGAGGGAGGAGAGAGGGAGGAGCAAGGAGGGAGGGAGAGAGAAGGAGGGAGAGGAGAGGGAGAGAGAGAGGGAGGGAGAGAGAGAGAAAGAAGAGAAGAAGGAGAAAAAAGAGAAAGAAGAAGAAAAAAATATACATACTACAAAGAATTCCTGAACAATAAAACCACAATTTCGAATTCCTCCTGGTTTTCATCTTCACGTCTAAAGAGCCAAAGAGAAAGAGGTGTACAAAAAGGACAAGAGAGATGCAACACTGTACCTGAAGAGCAGGTGAGGACAGGTGAACGGAAGCGAAGGTGGGTCAGATAAGGTCAAAAGGTCAGGTCGTCTACGGCATAAGGCAGAAGTCTAGTAGTAGAACAAAAATACTGTCATATCATTTACTTAGTAGAATATATAAATACTATTAAGATAGTAGAATATAATAGTATAAAATAATTATTTAGAGTAGAATATAAGAGCAGATTATGAAAATACTATTTCCTTGGTAGAACAGAATTGCTATTGAGGTAAAAATCGGGCAGCTTGTTAATAAGCGACTAGCACAGCACCTAGCAGTAGTAGGGGTCGTAATGAGGAAGATACTAATCATCATTATCAATATCATTATCATCATTATCCGTAGCAGTAGAGGTTGTGGGGATAATACTAATTATTGTCATTAATATAAACTTTATTATCAATATCAGTAGTAGAGAGATTGTTATGATAATACTAATCATGATTACCATTTTTAATCATCAATATCATTATTATCAATAGAAAATTATATATAATTATATATCATTATATTATATTATATTATATATTATATTATCATATATATATATCATTATAATATCATTATATTATTATAATATCATTATATATTATATATTATATATTATTTATATCATTATATATCATTATATCATTATATCATATAATATATTATTATTATTATATTATAATTATTATAATTATTTATAATTATTATCATATATTATAATTATTATCATTATAATTTATATATAATTATTATTATATCATAATTATATCATTAAAAATATTATTATCATTATAATGTAGAACTGGAACTCTGTGGTGGTGTCGTGACGAAAATCTTATCGACAAGAGGCTGGCGATGAACTGCGAATATTCGTATATAAAGACATGAATATACATTGAAATAAACGCACATCTGTCTGCCTATCAGATATATATACATAAACATGTATCACCCTATCTATACGGTAGATATGCATGTCTAGACTGATGGGTATGCATTTATTTCAGTGTATGTGCATGTCCGTATAATGAACGTTCATTGATTCGTAAATCGCACAATTTTAACAAACTGGCCGTTGAAACCTACCCCCCCCCCACCCCCACCCCACCCCCGCCCATTGCCTTTTTGTCCCCACCAAGAACAGTCAAGCTTCAAAAACTGTATTTTTGTTAGTCTGTTTGTTTGTTTGTATAATGAACGTTCATTGATTCGTAAATCGCACAATTTTAACAAACTGGCCGTTGGAACCAAAGTACCTACCCCCCCCCCACCCCCACCCACCCCCGCCCATTGCCTTTTTGTCCCCACCAAGAACAGACAAGCTTCAAAAACTGTATTTTTGTTAGTCTGTTTGTTTGTTTGACGTAGCAGCAGTCGCGAAGTGGGGAAAAGGCAATTCCACTGCTTTCGAGTTTAGCTAAAGGAATATGCTGAATGGAATGAGACGAATTTCAGCTTCTCCTCGTGTTGGTAAATAGAGGAACTGAAAGCATGCACACAAAGGAAAAAAAACATCGTATCTGCAGAAGCTATACATATGTACACATGACAACATCCAAACACACACTTGGAACACCACGCCAACACGAGAGCCAAAATAAACACACATTCAAATACTCTCGCAAATGCAACACACACGCACATGCACACACAGACACGCAGACACACACACACACACACACACACACACACACACACACACACACACACACACACACACACACACACACACACACACACACACAGAGAGAGAGAGAGAGAGAAGATTAGAAAAAGTCAAAATAAAAATTCACTTTTAAACACTCTCGCAAACACACGCACACTTACAGAGAGAGAGAGACAGACAGACAGACAGAGAGAACAGACATAACCAACATAAACACAAACAAAATAAACAGACGGTGATGTTTAAACCGTAATCCCTCGCTGGCCCTCTCACAGGCGAAGGAGAGGCAGATGTAAACATGTTACCAGAACGAAGGCATTTGTTCTCTCGCTAATGTATGTCTCTTTACTTTTCAGACGCAAATTCTCTTTCTGCCTCGTCCCCCCTAATGCCCTAAGCCTTATAACAAGTCCCTTTGAACAATTTCACGTACATTTAAACACGTAGATGATGGGGGCAGCTTGTCCTGTTTGAACCGTAAGAAGGAAAGCGCGGGTCTCAAATTGGTGCTAACGAAATGTGTTGTTGTTTTTTTCTATAATGAACGAAGCATTTCAGTTTTACTCTTGGTGGGCTCTGTTGATGTCGTTTCCTTTGCATTAAGGAATTTTCATATGCTGGGAAAGTCGTGATGAATGTAATTATTTTGTTCTAGCCGTACGCTTCTATTATATATAACAACAGATTTCCATTATGAAGATTAAACGACAACGTTTTTGCCACGCTAATACGATTATGCTAACTTAATCCGTGCAATGGATGCCTGAAATCTGCAATGAATTCCCCATGTGTGTGGTTGTGTGTGTGTGTTTGTGTGTGTGTGTGTGTTTGTGTGTGTGTGTGTTTGTGTTTGTGTGTGTGTGTGTGTTTGTGTGTGTGTTTCGTGTTGTGTGTGTGTGTGTGTGTTGTGTGTGTGTGTGTGTGTGTGTGGTGTGGTGTGTGTGTGTGTGTTTGTGTTTGTGTGTGTGTGTGTGTTGTGTTTGTGTGTGTTGTGTGTGTGTGTGTGTTTTGTTGTGTTTGTGCGTGTGTGTTTGCGTTTGTGGTGTTTGTGTGTGTTTGTGTGTGTGTGTGTGTGGTGTGTGTGTGTGTGTGTTGTGTGTGTGTTAGTGTGTGTGTGTTTTAGTGTGTGTGTGTGTGTGTGCGTGTGTGAAAGGTATGTGAAGGATATTACTTGTTAATACATGCGTATATATTTAGAGATTCATATATGAATGTATACATACACACGTACGTACGTATCTTCTTACATACATACATACATACATGCGTACATATATACAGACGTACATATATACAGACATATATACATCCAAACGTACATACATACATACACATACATACATACATACATACATACATACATACATACATACATACATACATACATACATACATACATACACATACATACATACACATACATACATACACACACATACATGCATACATGTATACACACATACATACATATATACGTAAACAGAGCAAAAACATGAGAACATATTCAACCTTACATTTTAAAACAAGAGAAGCACAAACGATAATTTTACAAAATATAAAATAAATGTGAAACAGAAACACAGACGGGAAATGGAAGACAAAGATAGATATTAAAATGGAATAGAATGAAATAGTACACTTTCATACAAGCGAAAAAGTGTATTCAAAGTAAGCATTCAATATCACGCTAAAAGATATCAGAGTGTTTATTGTATCAAAAATCACTGCAGGATTATATTTTGTCTAAGAGAGTATTATTCTAAATATATATAAACATTTAAGTTCGAATAACTACAAATATTCAGTCGAAAAAGTGCTTTACCAATATATAAACCAATATTTAATTCATATACGTATTGTAGATTCGATCCCTTAAAATATCCAGCAGATCTTAAAGTTTTCATGTATCTATAATATCAAAATTAATCAAAAGAAAATAACCTTCATCGAGTTTACTTTTCATCTTAATATGAAATTCAGTCGATTTTCAAATACTATCCCAAGTTTCAATAAATGACCAAAACCTCTATGTGTGAAAGAAAAAATGTATAAACAAAACAAAATAGCAGCGGAGAGGACGCTACTAAGAGAACGGGATAATAAGGTCCAAGGGATCGGCAATTCTCACACAACATCGCGTTTATAAACCTGCTTAAGGTAAAACTCTACACGTCCGTTATTTTCGTTATTTTTTCTCTCTCTTTTTTTAACACTGCATTTTTTTGCAACTTTCTTTAATGAGTTTTCTGGCAAATAGAAACTATATATTCCTGGCGAGTTTAAGCATCTGTAATATATATATATATATATATATATATATATATATATATATATATATATATATATATATATATATATATTTAATAAGAGGTGTTCAATGACATAGTGAGTATGGAGGGATGCAAATTTGTATTGTTTTTAAAATATCTTATCTGGAGATTAGATTATCTTCAATGCCTGGAGTTCAAATGAAACGCTATTTCAAATAAACATAAATCTAAAAAAATAGTTGTTGCAATTATGTTCACCAAATAAACGAAAAAACAGTAGAAAATAACTCACAACCCCTGAACATATCAAGGGAAACGAAATAGATTTTAAATAGACAAAGAAAAAGTTAAGACATAAAAACGATAAAAATGAATAAAGACAATAAAAGTTCCCCCATCGAAAAGAAAGAAAACGAGAAAACAGGTTAATTGGGATTTTACTCAAAATAATTAGATTCGAAGACCATAATGATTGGCAGGAGGGAGAGAGTAATGAGGGTCTGATATATCAATTCCGTTACTCTTAATCGAATTAATTATATGCATATATTATAGAATTCATAATACAAAGAATATTTTGTAGAATGATAGAAATAAATTATAAGTGAACCGTTCTAATAAGGAACTTTACCTTGCCCATTGTAAAAGCCACCTGGGGGGCAAGCCAGCCTAGGTGGGTGCCGGTCCCAAGCCCGGATGAATAGAGAGGGATGGTGTCAGGAAGGGCATCCGGCTGTAAAGAAAACCATGCCAAAAATAGAGTTTCGTTCCAACGGCGACCCCAAGGGGGAGAAGATAGAAATAAGTTATAAAGATGTTAGGTTATAAATGTATGAATAAATAGCTTTCAAAACGGTTAATAAATGTTGCCTTCTCTCCTCCAATATTTTATCTACATTTTTTTTTCTCTTTTCCCCGTTACTTATTTTTCTACCCTAATTCTTAAATCATCTGCTCCAATGCTTTCTCTACTGCAGTCTTTCCCCCTCTTTCTTCCGCCCTAATTCTTACTACTCTGCACCAATTCTTACTCACTGACCCCAGGTTTTGCGCTCTTCAATTTAATCTTTATTCTTCTATTCTTATTCTCCTTTTGTTTTTACTCTATGGCTAATTCTACTTCACTTGTTCTGCTATCCCCACTACTTCCGTTTCTAATATCTGTACACCCTGTCCTGCTATTACTCCATCTACCACTAATGCTGCGTTCGGAACTGCTCGTCCTGCTCGTCCAGACCAGTTGGACGAGATGTTTTGACCGTTCGGAACCTCCACTATCTCGTCCCGGACAAGTTGTCCATCTCGTCCATCTCGCTCTCCTGCGAAGGTGGGCGAGCAGGACGAGTGACGTCACAATAGCTTTTGTATGTAAACACTGACAGTTGCAGGTAACCACAAGATATTGGTGGGTAATTTTATGACCCATTATTGGTGTTATCAAAGGAAATGTTTGTGTTTGTCAGCTGCAGGTAAGGTAAATATGCATCAAAGGAGTTACAAAACCTATGCAGCGTGTACAATAAAGACACCGGTATGATAAAAAAAAAAAAAAAGTAAATTTACATTCGAGCCGGTTGCATTCTGGGCAGAGAGGGTCTTGGAGGTTCCGAACGCGGCCCACTCGTCCTGCTGGTCCTGGACAAGTTGTCTGGACGAGCAAGAGGAGGAGTTCCGAACGCAGCATTACACCCATTACTGAAAGGCAATAACCCTTACTGTAAAACACTCAATGGATATTAGTTCGTGGTGGTGAAAGTAAGGTTCTCGCGGTTCTCATGTAACCCCAGGCTTATTGCTGCCGGTTTTCGAACGGTTCACTAGATTCTGCCGTGTGACTATGGTCGGATCAAATCAAATACGTTTCGTTCTTTGTTTTAGTTCATTTCGCCCGGCTTTTTCAGATCCGTTTTTTTTTTTTTTTTTTTTTTTTTTTTTACACAGCTTCACATCCCGATACGCCGTCCCTACAACGCAATGCACTACAACACATTTACACATTTTCTCGCAAGACTTATCGAACCCACCCTAAAGCCCCCCCCCCATATATATATATATATATATATATATATATATATATATATATATATATATATATATATATATATATATATTATATATATATATATTATATATATATATATATATATATATATATATATATTATATATATATATATATATATATATATATATATATATATATGTATGTATGTATTATATATATATATATATATATATATATATATATATATATATATATATATATATATATAATATATATATATATATATATATATAGTATAGTTATGTAATATGTATATATATATATATTATATATATATATATATATATATATATATATATATATATATATATATATATATATATATATATATATATATATATATATATTATATTATGGTGTTGTGTGTGGTGTGTGTGTGTTGTGTGTGTATATATATAACAATATATATATATAATTATGTATATACATACATACTTATGTATATATATATATATATATATTATATAATATATATTAAATATATATA
>NW_020870695.1:53370-60870 GCF_003789085.1 Penaeus vannamei
CCGGAATAGTGAAGGTGAGAGCTTTAGGCTTCGGAGTAATGAAGGTGAGAGGCATGGGGTGGCCGAAATAATGAAGGTGAGAGGTTTAAGCTTCGGAATAGTGAAGGTGAGAGGTTTAGGGTGGCCGGGATAATGAAGGTGAGAGGTTTAGGCTTCGGAATATTGATGGTGAGAGGCTTGGGGGCCGGAATAATGAGTATGAGAGGTTTAGGCTTCGGAATATTGAAGGTGAGAGGCTTGGGGTCGGAATAGTGAAGGTGAGAGGCTTAGGGGCCCGGAATAATGAAGGTGAGAGGTTTGGGTGGAATAATGAAGGTGAGAGCTTGAAGGTGAGAGGCTTAGGGGGCCGGAATAATGAAGGTGAGAGGTTTGGGGTGGCCGGATTAATGAAGGTGAGAGGCTTAGGGGGCCGGAATAGTGAAGGTGAGAGGTTTAGGGTGGCCGGAATAATGAAGGTGGGAGGCTTAGGGGGGCGGAATAATGAAGGTGAGAGGCTTGGGGCAGGAATAGTGAAGGTGAGAGGTTTAGGGTGGCCGGAATAATGAAGGTGGGAGGCTTGGGGAGCCGGAATAATGAGTATGAGAGGTTTAGGCTTCGGAATAATGAAGGTGAGAGGCATGACGGGATAAAATTGTGTGGGAGGATGGGGTGGGGTTTAGGGAGGGTTAAGAAGGGGATGGGGGTGAGGAGGGTTGGGAGGGGGGTGGGGTGTTGAGGAGGTTTAAGAGGAGGTGGGGATTGAGGAGGGGTTGGGAGGGGAAGGATGTGTAGGGGAAGGGGGGTTGTGGGGGGGTGAAGGTTGTTGTGTGTGGGGGGGGGTGTATACGTGTATATGTGCGTGTGTCTTTCTGTGTGTGTCTGTGTGTTTGTGTATTTGCGTGTGATTGTGTTTTTTTTATTGTAATTGTCATTATGCTGTTGCAGTTGTCGTTATTGCTGTTTTAATTGTTATTCTCATTACCGCCACTTCAAGGACTGTTACGATAATTATCAATGTTAGCCTCTTGTACTCTTTTTCGTGAATTTGCTTTGAGATAGTTGTTGTTTTTCTTGTTGTTCTTGTTGTTTGTTGTTGTTCTTTGGTGTTTTTATTGTTATTGTTGTTCTTGTTTCTTGTTTGATATTGTTGTTGTTATTGTTGTAATTGTTTGTTATTGATATTGTTATTTTTGTTCTTGTTTTGCTGTTGTTGTTGTTGTGACTGCTGTTGTGTAACGCTATTAAAAACTATAATTTTTATCTTCATTAATCTTCCATATCCTAATATTGATGTTTTGATTGTTGATATCTTTGTCATTCCTATTCACATACATGAATAGATTAATTAATGAATAAATTAATATATGATAGTGATGATGATGGCATTCATGGCACTGACATTAATAATAGTGATTATGATAATGATAATTAAATTGATAGGATCAGTAACAAGAACAACAGTAATTCAGTGAAAACCAGACGCCAACACTCCAACACACACACACACCCTCCTCCCCCAACACCCCATTACCCCAACACCCCCAACACCTTCCAACACCCCCCCCCCACTTCAACATCCCCCCCCTTTCCAACACCCACCCCACCCTCCAACACCCCATCACCCTCCTCCAAACACCATTACCTCTCCACCACCCCCTCCTCCACCCTCCAACCCCTCCCCCCTCAACCTCCCCCTCTCCAACACCCACCCCCCACTCCAAACCCCATCACCCCTCCAACAACCATTACCCTCATACCTCTCCACCACACCCTCCCCACCCTCCAACCCCCTCCCCCCGTCAACAACCTCCCCCACTCCAACCCCCCCAACCTTCCCCCCTCCCTCTCCCCCCCTCCCACCCCCCTCCAACCCCCCCCTCCAACACACCATCTCACCCACCCACCCCCTTCCTTTTCCCTCCCCAGGCGAACCAGTGTGCAACGCCTGCGGCCTCTACTACAAGCTGCACGGGATCAACCGGCCACTGCAGATGCGCAAGGACTCGATCCAGAGTCGGAAGAGGAAACCGAAGAACAAGAAATCGGACGAGTCCCCCGAGGGAAGGAGAAGGAGAGAAGCCAGCCGGTGAGGAGAGGAGAGGGAGAGGAGGGAGGAGAGGGAGGGAGAGGAGAGGGAGGGAGGGAGGAGGGAGGGGGAGAGAGAGGGAGAGGGAGAGGGAGAGGGAGATGGAGAGGGAGAGGGAGAGGAGAGAGGGGAGAGGGAGGGGAGAGGGAGGGAAGGAGGGAGGGAGAGGGAGAGGGAGGAGAGGATTCGGACGCGTTCGGCATTTTTTTTTTTTTTTTTTTTTACTTTATTATTGTTTATTTATTTATCTTGTTTGTATTGTTTGTTTTTTCTTTTTGATGGACGCGTTCTTTTTTTTACTATTATTATTATTATTATCATTATTATTTTTTATTATTATTATTGTTATTTATTCATTTATTTATTTTATTATTTTTAGTTACTTTTATTTTTTATTTTATTATTTTATTTTTTTTTTTTTTGATGGACACGTTCTTCATTTTTCATCTTTTATTATTCTTATAATTATTATTTTATTGTTATTACTTTATTGATGGACGTGTTTTATTATATGTTTGTTCTATTTATTTATTTATTACTTCATTTTGTCTATTTATTTGGCTGTTTACATATTCATTCACTTACACTTTATTCGTCTATTTATTCACGTATATTTCATTCACGTATATAAATTTGTTATAATTATTATTATTTTGGCTGAGAATATTTTTTTAATTCATTCGTTTTGAAATTTTTAATTTTCTTTTCTTTTTTTCCAAGAAATATATATATTTTTTAGGTCATGGTTATTTTACATATTTCTGAGTTTTCTATTTTATGAATATATATACGTAGAATAATTTGCAAAAGTTGTTGATTATGTTTTTTTTTCTTTTCTTTACTTTTCTCGCGAACAACATCATCGTTAAAAAAAATAAAAAAAATAAAAAAAATTAACTAAATTATCATTAATAGGAAATTAAAATACCGGTGATTTTTATTTTTTTTTATTTCTAGGTAATAAACGATTTAATAATTATCGGTAAAAGATATTTATATATATAATCTGGAACTAATTTGAGACTTTCTTAAAGTAGCATAGAATAGAATAAATGGAAATAAAACAGCGATTAATAGTAAATGATAATAGTAATGATGATAATGATAAATGACAATAATGATGAAAATGGTAAATAATGATGATGATGATAATGATACTACTACTAATAATAATAAGAATACTAATAATGATAAAGATAATATTGATTAAAAATTATAATAATAACAATAATGATAATAATGACATTAATAATAATGATAAGAAGAAGCAGATCAAGATATATATCAAGAAAATCAAGGTATACATGATAATAATAATTACAAATATATTGGTAAATAATAAATAACTGAATGATTATATAAAACAAATATGTAATTAAGCGAAGATAAGATAGATTAGAAGAGACATTGTATTTGTCATACAATACACTTGTAAAATCAGTCATGAATTATTAATGTAGTTTGCGGGATAGAAGTCGATCTGTCACGTGACCAAACTGATAAGAATGAGTAGCATCAAAATATTTTGCTAAGATTTGTAAAAAAATAATAATGATAATAAATAAATACATAGATAAAAATGAGATAGATAAATAAATGTTAGCGTATAGTAATTGGCGAAAGAAATTAAATGAAAGAAAAAAATATCATGATATATATAGTATTTCTATCAATTATTTTATTTACATAGAAGGAGAAAAAATAACGACACTAAATATATACACAATTTCATTTTCTTTAAATGCATTGTAAATAGAAAACAAATTAATGATGTAGAGAATTCTATCCCAAACACGGAAAATAAACAAAAACACAGTGTTGTCATTCTAGCGCTTTTCCGCTAAATCTGGACGGAACAACGCTAGATTTAGCGGGAAAATTATGAAAGTTAACTGAATTTAGCGATCCATTTTTGTAGCGAGAAAATGAGAGGGTTTTACTCTTATATCTAGCGGTTTTTTGAAGTCCAGTTTAGCGAATTTCTGAATTTAGCGATCTTTTAAGTCCATTTCTGTAGCGGGAAAATAAGATTTTATTCTTATGTCTAGCGGGGTTTTTTGAAGTCCAGTTTAGCGAATTTGTGGAAATTATCAATGGCAACACTACACAAGCGATCGACTCGGGGGGGGGGGGCAAGTAATTTAATAAAGAACATGCGCACGGAAATGATAACAATTTTAATTTATCACTTCCTGCTTTCTTCCGAATTCTCCAAATCGAGAAATGAAACTCGAAAATATATATTCACTTTGGCGTTAACTTTTTTTTTTTTTTTTTTTTTTTTTTTTTTTTTTTTTTTTTTTTTTTTTTTTTTTACCGAGGGCGAGTGCAGTTATAAGAAAGTTTAATTGGGTACATATCAGACATTAACGGTATTTATTTGTTTTGAAATGCCGTGTGTGTTCGCTTTGGAAGTCACTATATATTTTTTTAAATTTGGAAAGATATTTTTTATTTATTTTTTTAGGAGGAAAATATACATGTTGTGATATGAGTATAGATATATCATATGGGTGTTTATTTGGTTCTGAATATTATATGTAACTTTACATTTTTTTTTTGTGTTTTTTATGTATAAAATATTATAGCTAAATTGGTATGGGCATTTGAAAAAAAAATACTTAAATATTATATATGATTTTCTGTGGAATTTTAGATATCCTTTGAAATTTTTTGTATAGTTTTGAATATTATATATGACTTAATACATAATTTTGAATACTATTATTGACTTGATTCGCAGTTTTGAATATCATTTAAGAAACCATTCACAGTTTTAAAAGTAATGTAGGAATTTATTCATAGATTTCAATATCATATAAGATTATTAAAAACTCATAAATTACCTACGATTTCATTCCCAATTCTCGCGACCTTTCGTGACCTGACCTGCCCTCCCGCGTCCCGGCTGACCTCCCCCCCTCTTTTCCAGCCGAGGAGCAGCCCGCGAAGGAGCCCGAGCACCGCGCTCCCGAGCCGACCACTGCCATCTCCGCCCCCAAGCCCCCCCAGCAGCCGCAGCCTCCGCAAGCCAGCCAATCAGCAGCCATCCCCAGCACCAGCAGCCAATCAAACGTCAAGATCAAGCAGGAGAGCCAGCCCCCTTTCACCGCGCTGCCGAGCCCCCCTTCCGGCTTGGTGACCCCGCCAATCACGCCCAGCCTGAACTGCACCTCGGCCAATGGGATGTTCGGGCCTTACGCGTCGGGGGCGTCCAATTTCAAGTTGATGATAAGCTAGGAGGGGAGGGAGGGAGGCCGCGGGACACGACGGCGAGAGCACGAGTGGAATTTTTTGGATAAAAAAAGGGGGGGGGAAGGAAGAAAGGGAAGAAATAGAAAAAAAAGAGATAGAGAGAGAAAGTTGAATGATCGGGAAATAGGAGGAAGCGCCAGCGGACGGGCGGCCGGTCGGGGGGGTGGGTAAGAAGAGAAGTGGAAAGAAAGAAAGAAGGGAAATAAAGAGAATAAGAAGAAGGGTAACAAATAGATCCTTCTTGTGGATGCCATCGGATGCGGGTGAACGGAGCGGCCGCAATCGGTCAGGCGCTGGGGGGGTCCGCCTCCCCAACCCCCCTCCCTCCCCAACCCCCGCCCGGGACCCGACCCGACCGCGGTTCGCTCCCTCCGCGGCGCCCGAGATCCCGACTGTGAATGCTCTTCTTCAAAGTGGCCATATACAAATAGATATATATAGATACAAAAATACATATATATATCTCTAGGGACTGGCTAAACCGCAAGCAGATGACTGTCGGTGGTTCGGATCTTTTTGCGGTCTTGGTGCTCTCGTCGGATGACGGATGCCGACAGACACACGGATGATTTTACGGATTCGGATCGGATCCGACAGACACGGCGACGCCGACAGACACACGGACCCCGACGCCGACCCTGATGCCTGCTTAACCTGCACTCTGAACTACCTTTGAAATTAGTTTTTCAGGGAAGCCATTTGACGAAAAGAGTAAACAAAATAATAAAAAAAAATAAACAAAAAAAATAATTGACGATAATGGCTTTTCACAGTGCAGTAGTTTTACATTTAAAAGAAAATAATTCTACTTAACTATTTACAAAATGTGATAAGAGAAATCGCAGTTAGTGAGACGAGGGTAATATATGGTGCAAAAAAAAAAAAAAAAAAAAATAAGAATGGATTTTATACTAAAATTACATATTACAAAATTAAAACCATTGTCGAGATTGGAAATTCAAAAGGAAAAAAAAATCTTATAAGAAAAACAGTCGAAGTAAATATGTGAAGAGCGACAGCCTTCGACGTAACCGTTACTTCGACTTCTGGGAAGAAAATGAAAGTTTAAATTTGAATTCAAATTAACGGTCCCTAACGTCTCTTTCTCTCTCTCTCTCACTGTGAAACCGTGCAATAGAATGAAGCTATGTATATTAGAGACTTAATACTTAGCAGTATAAACTGTTTGGGAAATGAGTCTTTACTTAAATTAGTATAGGGTATTAATAGTTGGTTGGTTTGTATTGTATAGTAAAGTGATGTGAACACACTTTTTTACTTGAAAACGGAGCAAATGGAACGTTTATCCAAGTGATCAAAAACTTTTTTTTAAGTGAAAGGACAGACATCTCGTAGACGGAATAGGTAACCCGTAGAAGGATCAGATTTCCTCAAGGATTTTTTTTTCATCATTATTTCGTGGGAGGAACAGATTTTTCATAATCTCTCTGGGCTTTCAGTCTTTTGTTACACTCTGTGCCTTTTAAGTGTATATTGTTTGAGTTGCAAAAGAAGTAGAAAAAAAAGGTCAAAGTTCGTTAGGGAATATCTTCAAACGAATTTTTGTTTCCAGTGTACATAAGAAAACCTCAAAGTCGCCTTTATATGCGGCTTATACAAAAAGTCCGCCATGTTTCTCCTCGATTTTTGGCGGGAAATATTCGATGTCGTCGAGAAGAAAACGGAATAGACTTTAGATATTCTGTTAGAGAACGGGATCATGTATAAAAAAAAATTATTCTTAACCCTTTTCTTTCAATAGATGAATAATCCAGCATGGATATTCATCAGTAATTGATATTTCGTGACGTACGTACCTCTCTGCTAATTTATTTTCTCTTCGAACTTTCTCCCGCGGAAAGTCTCCCATTTTCTGTAAGAGAACGTGAATTGCAAACGAAAAAAGTACTCTGAAATACGGCTTTTTCTCTCGCTTTCTCGATGGTAGATTGTTTTACACTAATATATAAAGTAAATATTTCTTTTTTTTATACTGACATATCGGTGGCCTTCTGATATATGCATGGATTATTAATACGAGGGCGAAATGGTAGTTTAAAAAAGGCGCCTTATCGTGCATCTGGTAGAGGCGCATTTTTTTTTTTCTTTTTTATTTCATAAGACGTCTATACATTCGGTCAGGGAGAGCTTCATGATTTTATTTACTTTGTGTAAATTGA
>NW_020870695.1:65870-83370 GCF_003789085.1 Penaeus vannamei
AATATTAAATTTTTTAGTGACATTTCCTGGTGGCAGCACAAACTTAAAGAAGTTTAGATAATAGATTGTCAATTCTTTGTGGAATTAATCAAAATGGAGATAATCAGATGCCATATTATTTTGAAACTAAATCTACAAATTAATATGAAATTAATTTAAATGGAATGAGTAATTAAGAGTTTAAGATTAGCGATTTTTTTTTTCTTTGACAATTCTAATTCAGATTTTCATTCTTTTACAATAGAAATCAACAAATATCAATTTCAGAATGCTGATGTCTGTCTATATTCGTGTTGCAAAATTATTCACCATGTCACTAGCTTCCTATAATAACCCTTTCATTCGCCAATTCAAATTCCTCGCCAATAAATTCGTTGTTCCTTAACCGTCACACTGGAAAAAAATAGATTTAAAAACATATTAGTATTTTGCCCAATACTTTCAATAATCATTAAATGAATTAACATTTTAGAATTATATGAATTAACATTAAATGAATTAATATTATTACAAAGATCAGCATAACAGCAAGAGAATCTTTAACGTTTAAATACAGTTCGTTGTAACATCATCTTGTAAAATCTCTAACCTTTTCTGTATTACCTCTCTCCTAATTTTCTCTCTCTCTCTTTCTTTTTTTTCTATATCTCACGTTATTCTCTTTCTTTCTCCACATCCTCTTTCCCTCCTTCCCCTTTCTCTCTCTCTCTCTCTCTCTTTATCTACTTATCTATCTATCTATCTATATATATATCCCATCATTCTTTCTCATTCTCTTTCTCACGTTCCCCTCATTCTTTCTCTCTCTCTCTCTCTCTCTCTTTCTTCCTCTTTCTATACCTCCCAGCTTTCTCTCTCTTTCTCCTCGTCCTCTTTCTCTCGCTCTTTCTCACCTCCCTCTCATTCTCTTTCTCTCCTTACGTCGCTAGGGGAACGAGGTGGTCGTGTCGATCCACATGGTCGTCGAGGGCTCTGTGGAGGTCGTTTCCGTCTCGATCCCTGAGCTCGATGTCCCTGTGGAGGAGAAGGGTGACGTCACTTCCGGCCTTCCTGCCCTCCTTCCCTCCCTCTACATGCTTCCTTCCCTCCCTCTACGTGCTTCCGGGTGACGTACACTACATGCTTCCTTCCCTCCTCTCTGCTACATGCTTCCTTCCCTCCCTCCCTTCCCTTCCCCCCACATCCTTTCCTCCGTTCCTTCCCTCTCCCTCCTCTTCCTACATTCTTTCTTCCTCCTTCCTTCCCCCAGTGCCTTTCTTCCGCTCCTTCCTCCTTCCTTCCTTCCTTCCTCCCTCCTTCCTTCCTCCCCCGCATCCTTTCTTCCCTCCTTCCTTCCCTCCCTCCTTCCTTCCTTTCTTCCCTTCCTTCCTCTTCTCCCTCCTTCCCTCCCTCCCTTCCTCCTCTCCCTCCTTCCTCCCTCTCCCATATCCTGTCCTTCCTCCTTCCTTCCTTCGTTATTATTATTATCAGCATCGTTATCATAATTATTATCAATATTATTACTACCATTTTTGAACGTTAGTATAATATATTTCACTATTATGATTATCATGATTTTTTACTCGGCATTATTATCATTTTTATCACCATCATTATTATCATCTTGATTATCATTTTAATTACTAGCGTATTTCTTCATTATTATTGTTCTCATTATTACTCTCATGATCATTATCCTCATTACACCATAAGGACCGTAAAATTTCACAAATTCATAAATCCATAAACCTAAAACAATAACAATATGAATAATAATAACAATAATAACAATAGAATAAAAAATAAATAAAAAACAATAAGATAAATGCATAAATAAACAAAACCGCATCGCAACCCCAACCGAAACAGAATCGAATCCCCACATAACTCCACAAATTCATAAATCCATAAACAAAACAACAAACAATAATAATAATAATAAAGATAATAATAAGAAAAACGAATAATATAAAGATAATAATAACAAGATAAATGCATAAATAAACAAAAGCGCGTCGCAACCCCAAGCGAAACAGAATCGAATCGCCGACGAACCGGTGCTGACGACCTCGTAGTGGAGTTCGAAGCCTTTCCCGCCGACGGAGGGATCGGTGACGAAGCGGATCAGGACGCGGTTGCTGAGCGAGGTCACGGGGGCGGGGAGCGAGGAGCCGCACAGCCGGGACCTGGGGAGACAGGGAGAGGGTGAGAGAGGGAGAGAAAGAAAGAGAGAGAGAGGGAGAAGGAGAAAGAAAGAGAGAGAGAAGGAAAATGCGGGGAGAAAGAAGGAGAGAAAGAGAATGCGGGAAGCGAGGAGCCGCACAGCCGGGACCTGGGGAGACAGGGAGAGGGTGAGAGAGGGAGATGGAGACAGGGAGAGGGTGAGAGGAAGACAGGGAGAGGTGAGAGAGGGAGAGAGAAGAGAGAGGAGACAGGGAGAGGGAGAGAAGGAGAAAGAGAGAGAATGAGAGAGAGAGAGAAAGAAAGAGAATGCGGGGAGCGAGGATCCGCACAGCCGGGACCTGGGGAGACAGGGAGAGGTGAGAGAGGGAGAGGAGAGAGAGGAGAAGGAGAAAGAGAGAGAGAGAGGAGAAAAAAGAGAAAGAGAAGGAGAAAGAGAGAGTATGAGAGAGAGAGAGAAAGAAAGAGAATGCGGGAAGCGAGGATCCGCACAGCAGGGACCTGGGGAGACAGGGAGAGGGTGAGAGAGGGAGATGGAGAAAGAGAGAGGATGAGAGAGGGAGAAGGAGAGAGAGAGAGAGAGGGAGAGAGAAGGAGAAAGAGAGAGAGAGAGAGAGAAGGAGAATGTGGGGGAGAGAAAGAAAAGGAGAGAATGAGAAAGAGAATGCGGAGAGAGAGAGAAAGAGAGAGGAAGAGAATTTAGATACTAATAAATAATTTGAAAGAGATGGAGAAAGAGGATAACGAAGCAGGGAAGGGAGAGGCCGCGAGAATCCCGTCGATGAGGCCAAAGGAAGAAACGAAGAGGAGATTAAGAGAGAAAAGTAAGGAAAATAGGAAAAGGTAAAGGCGAAAATGAAGGCAAAGAAGGAAGGAAATGGCTAATAAAAGGAATTAAGAAAAAAGAAGAAAAGGAAAAATAAAATATTGCTTTTAAAATCTAAATAAAAAGATGAAAAAATTATTTTTCTTTCTAATAAAGTAAATTAAGAAAAGCAAAAGCAAAATGATGAAGAAAATCGAGAGCAGAAGAGAGAATAAAAACAAAAGCAAAAATTACATAATGAAAGAGAAAAGGAAAAAGAATATTTAATGTAGGAGAAGGAATGAAAATAAAAACAAAAAAAATAGAAATAAAAAAAATGAAAGAAATTTTGAAACAAAGCAAAAAAAAAAATAAATAAATAAAAATAAATAAAAAAAAATAAACAAAATAAAGAAATTTTGAAATAAAAGTAAAAAAGAAAGAAAAATATCAAAATAAAAGAAAAGAGAATAGAAATTAAGAGAAAGAATGGAAATAAAAACAAAAGATAAAAGGAAAGAAAGAGAAGAGATACTTCAAAAATCAAAGGAAAGAAAGAAAGAAAAAAATCGAGGAAAATACAATAAATCAAGGCAAAGAAAAAGGAAAAAAAAAAAAACAATCCAAGCAAAAACTCAAAGAAGAAAATATAAAAATGAAATAAAATAATGAATTAATAAAGGCAAAGGAAAGGGAAAAAAACTATCCAAACAAAAAAAAGAAAAGAAAAGAAAAAAAAAGAACGCAAGGCTGCAGGCCCGACCCGCCCAGAAGAAATAAATAAAAGAAAAGAAAAGAAGAAGTAAAAAACAAATTTGGAGACCGACCCGCCCAGAAGAAAGAAAGGAAAAAATAAAAGTAAAAAAGCTAGACATCTAGAGCCCGACCCGCCCAGAAGAAAGAAAGAAAGAAAGAAAGAAAAAAAAAACAATAAATCAAAGTAAAAAGACTATCTGGAAACCGACCCGCCCAGAGGCCGCCCTGGCGCCGCCGCGTCGAGCAGCTCCACGTAGTCGCAGCCGCAGGAGCCGCAGGACTCGACGTCGAAGGCGAGGAAGGCGAGCAGGAGGGTCGAGTCCTCCGGCGCCACGACCTCCCACGCGCACGAGAGGCCGCTGGGGTACGAGGAGGCCCAGGAGGCGCCCACGGTGCCCGAGGGCGCCGTCAGCACTGCGGGGAGGGGGGGGGGGGGGGAGTTCAGTGAAATGGATAAGGTGATGTGGAATAATGGATCAGGTAATAAGTGAAATAATGGATAAGATAATAAGAAATAATGGATGAGATAATAAAATAATAGATGAGATGATTGGTGAAATAATAGATAAGGCAATAAATAGACGGCCTTAGGGAATATATCCAATTAAATATATCCAATAAGAAATAGTTGAAATCCTTAAAAACTACTAAAAACTAAAAAAAAAGATAAATAAAAAAAAAATTAACGAACCCCTTATTCAAAACCCGCTTCCCTCAAACTCCCAGAGGATTCTCACCGCTGTGGGCGGGGCAGAGAGCGGTGGGCGTGGTCGTGTCCATCCACATCGACGTCGAGAACCTTGTGGAGATCCAGTCGGGCCAGTAAGTCGTCCGTGTGACTGAGGGCGTAGACGTAGATGACGTGGGTGAGGTTTCTGCCAGAGGGGTCGAGTCACCTGGCGGGGTCGAGTCACTTGGCGGGGTCGATTCAGTTGTCTCGGTCGAGTCACCTGGCGGGGAGGCACTGGGCTTGTAAATTACAGGTGATATTTTAGTAGTTTTTTTTTTATTTTTTTATTTTTATTATTTATTTATTTATTTTTTTTTTTTAGGTTTTATAGTTCTTAGTTTCATTCTTATCTCGTTATCTTCTTTTTGTACTCTTTTTTCCCTTTTTTTCCTCATTTTCTCTTTTTTCTCTTTTCTTTTCTTTTCCCCCTTTTTCTTATTTCTCTTATTCTATTTTCTCGTTGTCTCTTTCTCTCTTTTTTCTTTCTCTATTTTCTCTCTCCCCCACTCCCTTTCCCTTCCCTCCCTCTCCCCCCCTCTCCCCTCCCTCTCCCCCTCCCCTTACGTTAACGTACAAACCCGAGAAGATTCATATAAAAAACAAAATAGATAAATAAATAAATAAAAATATAAAAATATTCGCAAAATTCTCAGTGAACACCATTCGCTTCCTGAACAAAAATACCTGTGCTTCTGTAGCCATATGTTGTTGTTGATGTTGTTGGAGGCAGGCTGTGTTTCGTTGTATCTGGGCAGAGAGTTATAAAAAAGGTTATTTCTATTCTTATCTGGTTCATCTCTCTCTCTTTTATTTTCATTTGTTTTTATTCTCTCTTTGTCTTTCTCTCTGATGATGGTGATGATGATGATTATGATGATGGTAGTGATGGTGATGTTGATGATGATTATAATAGTGATAATGAAGATGATAAAGATGATGGTGATGATTATGATGGTGATATGATGATAATAATGGTGGTGGTAATGATGATGATAATGATGATGATGATAATGGTGGTGGTAGTGATAGTGACGACCTTACTAAAATCATGACAAATCGTATATGACGATGATAAATCTGAAAAATCGAATTTCCAGCAAATTAGCATACTCTCCTTATTTCCAAAGCAGATTTCCAAATAGAAGACATACCCAAAGACACAAAATAATACCAGCGATGGGTTTTGGCGCAGAGAAGTGAAAAAAAGTGAACCATGGGCCTTAAACTTACAAAAATCTGGAGAAGTCAGTCTTGGTGTTGTGGACATGGTGCTCGACATCGTATCTGAAACGTGTGTATGTGTATGAATTTATGTTATCATTATTATGTACTATTTTTGACTTTTCATGTAAACGGTAATCATTGGGACTTCTATCATGGTAAACATTAACAAACGTATACTATTATATTATCAAAACCAGTACTATTTTCGGGACTTTTATTATGGTAAACAGGATTGTTATGTAATCACTGGGACTTTTATCATGGTAAACATTGATGTTTGTTTATCTATCTATCAATTCTCTTTTACTCATCTCTCTGTCTCTTTATGTGTTTTTCTTTTTGGGTTGCTTATTTATCTATTTAGTAATGTTCTATCCATTTCTGTATTTATCTGCATACCATTTTTGTTTTATCCATTCTGATTTGTTTTTATCCATTTCTGCATAACTCATTACTGTATCTTTTTTTTTTTTTTTTTTTTTTTTTGCATATACAGACAAACATTACACCTCATTCGATCTCGACATTTTGCATAAGCTTCCGAACACCAGCTGACACAACCGAGGAAGCTTACCGACGAAGAGGCTGTCGAAGTGGAGGACGAAGCCGTGGCCAACGACGGAGGAATCGGAGCGGAACCTGACCACGACCCGGTTGCTGGCGGAGTAGAAGGGGCCGGGGACTTCGCTGCCGCACAGACGACCCCTGGGAAGAACAGGTAACTTGTGGTGGTAAAAAAAAAAGAAAGAAAAAATCCATAGTTTAAAGATTGGGAAAAGCAAGTAACGTGTGGTGGTAAAAAAAAAAAAAAAAAAAAAAAAAAAAAAAAAAAAAAAAAAAAAAAAAAAAAAATCCATAGTTTAAAGATTGGGAAAAGCAGGTAACGTGTGGTAAAAAAAAAAAAAAAATAATAATAATAAATAAATCCATAGTTTAAAGATTGGGAAAAGCAGGTAACGTGTGGTGGTAAAAAAAAAGAAAGAAAAAATCCATAGTTTACAGATTGCAACAACAGAAAATATGACGATCTCGCCAATAACAAAAACAACAAATTAAAACAAAAAATAACAAATAATCAAAACAATCCATACACCTTCGACTTCGCGACTGAAAACCCTTACCCTCTGAGGAACAGCCCGGGTCTCGACAGGTCTTCCAGCTCCAGGTAATCGAAGGGGCACCCAGTCGATCCCTCGAGGTCGAAGCTCTCGAAGTGGAAGTACAAGACCGAATTCTCCGACGTCGTCACCCTCCACTCGCAGTCCATGTCGTTGTCGTAAGTGTCGGTGTAGGTCGGTCGGATGACGCCGGAACCGCTGTCCAACTCTGCGACCAGTGGATTAGGTTCTTGGTGAGTTATCAGGGCTTTATATAACGTTCCCGACATCAGCAGCACTTCTGTTGACTCTTGTTGAGTGTATACAGATGCTCATGATCCTGATTCATGTTTCTTTTTTCTATGAGTGGGGATTCGAGGAATATGAACATGCACGAGCAACAATTGCTGTAGTTTCTTGAGCAACAATTGCCGTAGTTTCTCACCGTAGGTTCCATTGCAGTAGAGCGGGGGAGGTGGAGGCGGGATGAACGTTGTCTCAAAACGGAGGACGAAGCCGCGGCCAACGACGGAGGAGTCCGAGTGGAACCTGACCACGACCTGGTTGCTGCGGGAGTAGATGTCGCCTGGGATTTCGCTGCCGCACAGACGACCCCTGGGAAAAGCATGTAACCTTGTGCATTAGTTACATCATTTTTATAACGTCAACTTGAATCTGGTTCAAACTCATTTCCCCCCCTCCCCCATGCCCTTACCTGCACCCTGAGCGTGGTTTCTTAGACATTATGCATGCCCTGAACAAGGGCTCGATTGAACGGATAACTGAACAAATGACCTATGGAAAAAACAGGTAACCTTGTGTGTTAGTGAAACATTTTCGAAGACTTTGGGAGTGAAACAACACATTTTCATCATCAGTAGTAATGGTGGTATCCCTGCTTACAGTAGGTAACGTCAAAATACAAGGTTTCAATTTTGCTTCCGTAAGGCATTGATGCACAAGGGTGAAATCTGCACACCAGTGGTTGAGCAGTAAGGATTATGACTTCCTTGAACTTTATAGTTGAACTTAACAGGACACAACATTCAATTCTTCAATCAGGCACCTACTTGAATCTGGGAAAAACTCATTTTATCCCCCATGTGGATCCTGGGTGCGGTTCCCCGAACATGATTAACACCCTAAACAAGGATCAATTGAACGAATAACTGATGCAGAAAGACAGTGTGCATTATTTGACGTTCTTATCGAAGGTGAAGCCATAACAAACTAGAAGGTGAATGAGTGGTTAACACACCGAGTACCAGACCAACCACTAACCCTGTGAGATTATGACCAGGCATCGACAGGTCTTCGAGCTCCAGGTAATCGAATCCGCAATCTGCCGAGTGCTCCAGGTCGAAGCTCTCGAAGTAAAAGTGGATCGGGTATTGCACCGGCGTCGTCACCCTCCACTCGCAGTCCATGTTGTTGTTGTAAGTGTCGTTGAAGGTCGCTCTGATGTAGCCATAATTGCTGTCCAACTCTGCAGTCAGTGGTTGAGGCTCTTGTTATGCTATCAAGACTTGATATGAACATTCCCGACATCAAACAGGCTTGTTGACTCTCAATGAATTTAGGCAAATGATTATGATCACGAATCCCGTGTTCTACTGTTTATCAATGACGATTCGAGTAATATTAGAGTGCACGAGCAATAGTTGCTGTAGTTTCTTACCGTAGGTTCCACTGCAGTAGAGCGGAGGAGGTGGAGGCGGGGTGAACACTGCCTTATATTGGAGGATGAAGCCGCTGGCACCGACGGAGGAGTCCGTGTGGAACCTGACCACGACCTGGTTGCTGAGGGAGTTGATTTCGCCGGGGTGTTCGCTGCCGCACAGACGCCCTCTGGGAAAAGCAGGTCATTTTGAGTTTTAGTGACAGATTTTTCATAGCATCAGCCTACTCGAATCTGGTTAAAACTCGGTCTTTCACATCCCCCATGACCCTATCTGGGTGTGGTTTCTTAAACATTTATACCCTGAACAAGGATTCGATTGAACGGATAACTGTGAACAGAAGATTATGAAGTATTATTATTATTATCTGATCACAGGTAAAGACGTAAAAAAAATAAATCAGTGGTCGATACACCTACAAGTTCGAGACAAAGACTAAACCAGGCATCGACCCAGGTCCAGGTATCGAAGTCGCAGCTTGGGAGTCCTCCAGGTCGAAGTTCTCGAAGAGGGAAGTGGATCACGGAATTCTCCGGCGTCACCTCCACTCGCAGTCCATGCCGTTGTCGTAAGTGCCGTTGAAGGTCGGTCTGATGTAGCCAGAGGTGCCGTTCAACTCTGCAGACAGTGGTTGAGGCTCTTGTCATGCTATCAAGGCTTAACGTGAATATTTTCATCATCAGAAGTCTGTTAGACCCTTGTTTTATATACAAATGATAATGGTTTGTGTTTTCTTGTGAGTGAAGACTCGAGCAATATAAAAGTGCGCAAGTAAAACTTAGTACCTACCGTATGTTCCATTGCAGTTGGGTAGAGGTGGGTAGAAGAGGGACTCGAAGTGGAGGACAAAGCCGCGGTCAACGACGGAGGAGTCGGAGTGGAATCTGACCACGGCTTGGTTGCTGAAGCCATAGAGGTCGCCCGGGACTTGGCTGCCACACAAACGACCCCTGAGGAACACAGATACCTTATAGAATGGCTAAACATCTTCCATGACATCATTTATTAATACTGTCCGGCCGATTTGGAAAAAAAAGAAGGGCATAATAAATAAAGGTCAAAGGCGAATTGGAAATCGAGAAAAAAAAACAGACGGTCCCCTTAAACGGCACAGCAGAGAGGCAGAAAGATGAGCGACGTGTGTATACCGTTTCTGGATCAACAAGTTTCTGAAGGATTTCTAATTGAAGACCAATCAGGCTTGGGATAAGTGCACAAGCCCGGAAGAAAAAACACTGGAATATCACATCATATTTCGGATTCTCTTAATGAATATATGGCTGTGTGTATAGATGTTGATTTTACTATTCTGCTAGATAAAGAATTTGGCAGAAGGTTTAATCATTTAGATAAAGATGGAAGAGGAGAGCTGTGAAGTCATCCCTTGCTGTAAGAGGAAGCGCGGTGCCAAAAAAAAAGGGTCAAAATAGGAATATAACAAGCAGAAACATCACTCTGAATAACGACCCACCCAACAAGATTAACACCAGACCAGGCCTCCAACTCCAGGTCGGACGCAATCTGTCGAGTCCAGGTCTGAAGCTCTCGAAGTGAAGCGGACAGGGAGTTCCAGGGCGTCCTCACCTCACTCGCAGTCCATGTCGTTCTCGTAAGTACCGTTGTAGGTCGGTCTGATGTAGCCAGCGACGCCGTTCATCTCTGCAGTTATTGTGTGGAGTTTTTGAGTCGTGTTATCGAGGATTCGAAGGAACAGTTGGGACTTTAAAACAGGTTTGTTGAATAAACTCTTATCGAATACGTATAAAGGGTATATAATTCACAACCTACAAATGTTGATAACTGAGTAAAACAAAAGCTTCCCAACACCTCATAATCAAAGAAAAATGTTTAATTCTTACCATATGTTCCGTTGCAGACGAGTGGCGGCGGTGGAGGCGGTTCGAACACGGCATCGAAGTGGATGACGAAGCCGCGGCCAACGACGGAGGAATCGGAGTGGAACCTGACCACGACCCGGTTGCTGACGGACGTGATGTCGCCCGGGACTTCGCTGCCGCACAGACGACCTCTGAGGAACACAAGGCGGGGATCGTGGATTAGGGGAACCTTCGTCGTGATGTCGAGGACTAAGGACTCGAGAGAAGCAGTAAAGAATCGGGATGCGTGTGAGCGTTTTTCTTTCTTTCTTTCTGTTTTTTTCTTTTTCTTTTCTTTTCTCTTTTCTTAGACTAAACTATTTTTTTCTATTCTTTTAGACTAAAAACGTGTGTTTGTTTAGTTAGATGTTTGTAGACTGAATACTTTTCCGACCTTGTTATTTATTGATGATTTTGCAATTAAACAAAGGAATATATAAACAAGTGATTAAAAGAAATCTCTCAGCAAATAATCATGGAAATACTAGTAATGAAGACAAGAAAAAAAATAGAAAATGAGAGCAAAAAGAGCAGGAAGAGGACGAAGAAAAAGAAAAAGAGGAGGAAAATAGGAAGAAAAAGCAGAGAAGAAAGAGAAAGAGAATAACAGCAAAATGAACCCCTGGTCTGTCCACCTCCCCTGTGCCCCTCCCAGACCCCAACTCCCCCAACCCCCTCCCCTGTGGCCCCCAGACCCTCCCCCCCAGATCCCCTAGCCTCACCACCACCCCCCTCCCTAGACCCCCAACCACCCTCCCAACCACCCCTCCGAGACCCCAACCACCCCCTGTGCCATCCCCCGACCTCCTTGCCCTCCAGACCCCAACCACCCCCTCCCGACCAGAACCCCACCCTCCCAGACCCCAACCACACCACCTCCCAGACCCCCAATCCTCCCCAGACCCCCTAATCCCCAACCCCTCCTAGACCCAACTCACCCGAGAGACTGAGACCAGGCACCGACAAGTCCTCCACCTCCAGGTAGTCGTAGACGCAAATCCCGGTCGAGTTCTCCAGGTCGAAGCTCTCGAAGTGGAGGTGGACCAGGGAATTCCCCGGCGTCGACACCCTCCACGCGCAGTCCATGTCGTTCTCGTAGAAGCCCAGGATGGAGGTCCTGAGGTCGCCCGAGGAACCGCTCATCTCTGCAATTATTATTTTATTTTATTTTATTTATTTGATTATTATTTCATTTATTATTATTATTTATTTTTTATTTTTCTATTATCTTACATTATTTATTATTATTATTCATTTTTTTTTTGGGGGGGGGTTGTTATTATTACTGTTTATCTTTTATTATTATTATGTTTTTGTCTTTTGTTTTTATTGTTTATTTTTTTATTATTATGTTTATTCTATTTATCATTATGTTTATTTTTTAATTATTATTATTATGTTTTCTTTACTTATTTTTTATTAGTTTATTGTTATTTTTATCTTTTATTATTATTATGTTTTTTATTATTTTTTATTATTATTTCTATCTTTTATTATCATGATGTTCATTTTTTTTATTATTAGGTTATTATTATTATTTTTATTATGTTCTTGGAGCTTTGGAAGAACATTCTTGTAAGGATGAGGTTTTATGTTATTTATTTTTCTTTTATGAACATTTTTGTTATCGTTACGAACTTATCACATTAGAGTTTAACCGTCTTAAGAGAATATTGTTTTAGGTTTGTATTTTTTTAAGATTTCGCGTTTTTTTTTTTTCTTTTTTGGATTTCTTTTTTTTTGATTCGTGTGTTTTTTTTTTTTTAGATTTCGTTTTTTTAAGATTTCGCGTTTTTTTATATTTCGTTTTTTTTTTAAGATTTCGTGTTATCAAAGGCTTTTCTAGAACATTATGTCATCGTACAGACAACGATTAAGAACACCAAATATATATAAAGTGATTATTCCAAATTTATTGTGATTATTACTTATTCCTTTTCTTTTATGGATATTTTCGCATTATGAAAGTGAATAATTAACTCATAATTAATGATTAATTGATGATTACTTAATGATTAATTCATGATTACTTAATGATCAATTAAGGATTACTTAATGACTAATTAATAATTAATTAATGATTAATTAATTAATTCCTACCGTACGATCCGTTGCAGAAGAGCGGGAGGGGGGGGGGGGTGGGTGGAGGAGGGGGCGTGACGTAGGGCGGCGTCGACATCTCTGGATAAAAGATAAGCTGTTATCTCTCTCCTTCGTAGTGCTTGTTTTGGTGGATGTGAACCAGTTATGGGGAGTATGTGGGATTTTGAGGTTATGTGATGTTTTTTTTGTGTATTTGTTTGTTTTGTATGTGTGTTTGTGTGATTTTGAGGTTATGTTGTGTTTTTTTGTGTGTATATTTGTTTGTTTGTTTTTTGTTTGTGTGCGTGTTTTTGTATGTTTGTTGTGAGTGTGTGTGTGTTTTTGTATGTTTGTTGTGTGTGTGTGTGTGTGTGAATGTTTTCGTATGTGTATGTTAAAAAAAATCAAATTAAACAAATAATCATTAAAAATCAAAACAAGAATCACACATATTACATCCAAGTGAACCAAAACAAGCGAACAAAAAAAAACACAGCTCACTTACCCCGTCCAGTCGGTGTGACGTAATGAAGCAAGACGAAGCCAGTGCTAGTAACCGAAGAATCGGAGTGGAACCGAACGATTACTGGGTTCGTATGCGTGGTCGTTGGAGGCGAAGGGATATCATAGCCGCAGTATTTCGAGCTGTTAGGGGTAGAGGGGAGGGGTGAGGAGGTGAGGGGGGAAAGGGAAAGGAGAGGGAGAAACAAAATATAAGATGTAATCAACAAATTAACTCAATAGAAGTATATCTACAGGAAATTATACGAATGATATGTTAAAGCCCAGACTTCGGCGTCGATTAGTGTAGGAATCAATGTTTTCCTTTGTATCACGGCGTAGAAATGGCAAATAAATAATTACAAGCAAATAAAAGTACAAAATCAAACCAAATTTCAAACGACTTCATCGAGTAAGTCACAAAAATCATAATCCGAAGCAAGGGCTCTACCACCGCATCCAGACGAATCACCAAAATGGCGGGAAACTGTTCCTCACCTCTCTCCGCTTCCTCCCTGGACCTCCAACTCCACAAAATCGAAACTACACTCAGTCTGGTACTCGATGCTGAGCCTCAGCCACACCAAGGTCAGCTCATGACCCGGGCTGACCTCGATTCGCCACTCGCAGTCCAGGTTGCTCTCGTATAGGCTGACCTCTGACCCCATGCTGATGACCCCGTAGGTTGAGTTGATTTCTGGGAGGTCACATTTGGGGGGGGGGGGTAAATAATATTTTTTCTTGTGTTTTTATTATCGTTACTATAGTTATTGTTGCAGGTTTGTGATAATCGCCATAATTACTATCATTATAATCAGTATCATCATCAATACTGTTATTATTATCATCAATACTGTTATTATTATCATCATTACCCTTATCACCATCAGTATCATCATCATTATTATCATCATCATAATTATACAAATCATCATTATCATTATCATCACTGCTACGTTGACCGTTATCAAATCTATCATCATTATTATACCTACATAATAATAAGGCCATTAATGATAATAGCAGTAGTAGCAGTAGTAACGATAACGACAGAAATAACAATAATAATAAGAACAAGAACAATAATAATCTCAAAATTTTAAATACTGCTAGATTTTTTTGTTTACCTTTTACACCACTGCAGACTGGTGGCGCCTCCGTGGTCGTTCCAGCTGGAAAATGAAAATGAAAGAAGACATATTTATTATTATGGTAATAACGGAGTTGATGAGGATGAGGAGAATGAAAATAACAAATAAGAAAGAAGAGGAGAGGAAAAAAAGAGAAGAAAAAGAAAATAAAAGACGAAGAAGTAAATAAAAGAAGGAAAGAAAGAAAAAAAAGACAATGAAGAATAAGAAAAAACGACGACGAAGAAAAACAAGGAAGAAAAGACAAAAAGACGAAGAAGAAAAAATAAAAACGAGGAAGAAAAAAAAAGACAAAAAAAAAAAGGAACAAAACACACACACAAAAAAAGACGAAAATAATCAGACAAAAAAAAAAAAAAAAAGAAGGAAAAAAACACACACACAAAAAAAAACGAAAAATAATCAGACAAAAAAAAAAAAAAAAAAAAAAAAAAAAAAAAAACGACGAAAAATAATAATCAAAACAAAACCCACAGAATCTCACGTGGTGGCAGACAGCACATGCACTGCTCTCCCTCACAGCCGGCGGCGTCGACGAATCCCGAAGGACAATCTGCCACGCCCTTCACGCAGGAGCCGCCCCTCGCCTGGCATCCCGGCGTGATCCTGCAGGAGGCGCAGCAGATGCAGCTTTCTCCTCTGCAACCGCCCTGCAACGCTTGCTCGTCGGGGGCGCAGCTGGATTTGCAGATGCCGTTGTTTTGCAAGCATTGAGAGCGTGTTTTGAAGGGGCATTCTGGGAAAGAAAGAAAAAGGAATAGATAAATAAAAGAAAATAGGATTATTAAAATGAAAATAGATAAGTAGAAAAAGAAAATAAAAATGAAAAAAATAAACTAAAGAAAAATTGATAATAAAGTTAAATAGATAGATAAAAAAAGGATATATGAAAAATAAGTCTGAATTAGTTGAAGTAAAACGACCACAATTATATATATATATATATATATATATATATATATATATATATATATATATATATATATAACAGATCAATAACGCAATAATTCATTTTAATTCAGTCTAGTTTCATCAAATGAAATCAAACTCAATTCAGTCATATCAAAACGCATTCGATTCTGACCTTCGTTAAACGTCAAACCCAGATGAAATAAATCATACAAGATCAAATAAGCAAATGAAGATAAATAAATGAATTAGAGAAAAAAAGCAAATTGATAAATAAATAAAAAAACATCATATAAGATAAAGTACACAAAAAAGTAATTTAATTAGTTTTATAAGACAGAATTAAGACAGAAAAAAATATTTAAAATTACATAAAAAAACAAACATTAAATCATACAAGACCAAAAAAAAAATAAAAAACAAAAAATAAAAAAAAATAATAATCAATGAATAAAAAATATATATATATATAAGATTAAACAAAACAATTTTTTTTACCATCACAGCACACGTCGCTTCCGCCACCGCACGCCCCAGGTCTCCCGAGGGCGTGGCACACCCAGGCGTCAGAGGGGAGGCAGCGACCGCCGTAGAGTGCACACATCCCGCTCTGGGCGTGAGGAGAAAAGAGAAGAGAGGGGAGGTTTTGAAACGAGGTCGAGAGTTGGATAATGGGGGTTATGGTGGGGTTTGAGGGTTATGTTTGTGTGTGTGTGCTTGGTTTGTTCTAAGAGTGAGGGGAAAAGTGAGGGGGTCATGGTGGGGTTTGATGCTGGAGTGTTATGTTTGTGTGTTTGGTTTGTTCTGAGAGTGAGGGGAAAAATGAGGAGAGTTTGAGGTGTTTGAAGCTGTGAGGATTATGTTTGTGTTTGTGTTTGGTCTTAGAGTGAGGGCAAAAGTGAGGGTGTTTGAAGCTCTGAGGGTTCTGTTTGTGTGTGAAGGGGAAATTGAGGGGAGTTTGAGGGGTTTGAAGCTGTGAGGATTCTGCTAGTGTGTGTTTGTTTTACTCTGGGAGTGAGGGAAAAAATGAGGGGAGATTTTGAAGGGCGGTCGAGAGCTGGATGAGGGGAATTTGAGGTGTTGGAAGTTGCGAGGATGCTGCTTGTTTATGTTCGTTTTGAGTGAGGGGAAAATGAGGGGAATTTAGAGATATCTGTAGCTACGAGGATTGCGTTTGTGTGGCTCTGGGAGTGAGGGGAGAGAATTTGTATGTGGCCGCGTTTGAATGTACACAATTTTGGGAGTGAGGGGAAATTGAGGGGGAATTTTCGGAGGAGGTCGAGAGCTGGTTAAAGGGGACTTTGAGGGGTTTAAAGCTGTGGGATTAGTTTGTGTCTATGTCAATGTAACTTTGAAAGTGAGGGGAATTTTTTTGTGTCTGTGTCTCATAACTTTTTGAGTTATCCTGCTAGCCAAGTAACGAACGACCAAACTAACTTAACACTTCCAAAATACATAACCTTTTTGGCAGACTTAAAACCAGAAATAAAATGAAATAAGCTAAATCGAGGGATCTAAAGTAAAAGAAAAATAGAAAATAGACAATCAAAGGTGAAATGAATGACAAAAATAAAGAAATGAAAATAAATGAAAATTGATAAATAAATGAATGAATAAAAACATATAGAAACATATAAAAAAAATACGTGTATACATATGAACACACAAACAGAACAAAGCAATCAATAATGATACAGTAACGAAACAAAAATAAAAAAGTGAATAACGATAAGATAATAAAGAATGTAAGAGAGAAGGAAAACCAGAGAAAATAAACGTAATATTTATGAAGAAAACATAAAATAGAGAGTGAAAAAAATGATAGATCGATATATGCAAATATCAGTATATAGAGATATATAAATAGAGGGAGAGAGAGGGAGAGAGAGAGAAAGGGAAAGTGAAAGAAAGAGAGAGAGAGGGAGACAGACAGACAGACAAAGACCGACAAACAGAGAGAGAGAGAGGAGGGGGACAGACAAACAAACAGAAACACACAAAGAACCACCCAAAAACAGAAACAGAAACAGAAAAAAACACAAAATTCACCCTGGCTGCCACGCCGGCCTCGACCCCACCGGCAGCGAAGACGACCAACGCAAACACGACAAGAACGACCTTCAGGCGTCTCGCTGCCATGGCAACGACTCCCGTGGCCATGGCGAGATGAGTCGTCCTCGAAGTCGTTCTCGAAGAAGCAAAACCCAAGATTTTTGACGTCGGAGACTTCCCGAGAGAAAAAAAAAATGGCGCCAAAAGTCGTGATTCTTCTTGTTCTTCTTCTTCTCTCTCTTCTCTTGTCTTCTCTTCTCTCTCTCTTTTTTTTTTTAAGGAAAGGGAGAGGAAGAATGTGGCGTCTAGGTCTCAGGAAGACCCCGAGAGCTCTGGCGGAGAGGAACTTCGTCGAGGCTTATATAGGGCGTGGTGGGTGGGAGGAGGGGGGGAGGGGGGGCTAGAGGGAGAAGGGAGAGATGGGAGAGGAGTGGAGGGAGAAGGGGGGGAGTGGAGGGGGTAGAGGGGAGAAGGGGG
>NW_020870695.1:93522-96022 GCF_003789085.1 Penaeus vannamei
CCACACAACACACACACACACACATATATATAATATATATATATATGTATATATTGTTTGGTATATATATACTATTATATATATATAATATAATATATATATATATATATATATATATATATATATATATATATATATATATGAAAAGTTTTTTTTTTCAGGCGTCTATTAAATATCTTGTTTTAAACTTTTATCTATAACATGTGTGTGTATGTGTATATATAGATAGATATATATAGATTTAGATTGATAGATGTATGTATGTATATACATACATATATACACATGTATGTATATATGTATATGTATATGTATATGTGTATGTGTGTGTGTGTGTGCGCGCGCGCTTGAATTCACACGCCCACACCTACACCCACACTCGAATACATTTGATTGGACAGATAAGATAAACCCGATCAGAGGAGGAGCACAAAGTGAATTGAACCTTTGACTTCGTTATCTTAGCAAATTCTCAAGTTGTGACGAGACATTTCGTGGTCAGGGAACATCACTTCGATGTTAACGGCACATGAATTCTGGAAAAGAGTCTTTTTTAAATCAGATTTAGTAATGATTTGAATATAATGTATTATATATATATATATATATATATATATATATATATATATATATATATATATATATATATATATATATGCATATATACATACATGTGTATATATATGCATACATGATAATTTTTGTTATGACTAACGCGCTGAATACGTGAGAAATACATATATTGCTTGATGTTACAAGATACTCGTAAATATATGTGATGAAAAAAATAGATTTACATTAAAAAAGATTGTAAAAATGTTATTGTCGATATAAAGAGACAAGACAGGTTGATAATGATTGATAATTATCTGACAGATTGCCTATTTACAAAATAACTATTTACAAAATAACAGGTAGTTTAGCGGCGATAATTAATGAAACAAAAGGATGATATTCAGACATGTTGCACTTTGTCAATTCCCGCAAATCCCTTAATTGTGTCATTTTTTGGGTAAACAAATGTGCATTAAAATAAATGAATAGATAAAAAAATAAAAAAAATTAAAAAAATAATAATAATTAATGTTATTTTTCAGTACCTCGGCACTTGGTACACCATAAGCAATGTTCCCAACTCCTACATACCTGTCAAGAAATGTATGACAGACACTGTTACCATGCAAGGTAAGTAAAAATATGACATAGTAACCGATATCCATTTCTTAAACAACCCAACAACCGCATTTACATAAAGTAGGTCTATAAGATACCCGACAGATAAACCATACTTACATTTAATCAAATTAATCTCTCTTTATCAGATGTAGATATGAAAATAGTAACGAAAGGCTTTGGTGAAGACGACAGCCCGCAGAGGTCAGAGGCCGTTCTGTCAGAGGTCATGCCGTTCAGCCCGTTCGAGGACCCCTTCTTGCAACTTCGAGCCAGCCTCGGTCAGTAGATTTTTTTTTTTGGGGAGTATAATGTGTATATTATGGGTATATATATATATATATATATATAATATATATATATATATATATATATATATATATATAATATGAATATACTGAATTGATACTCTAATGTGTTGTGTAATGTGTGTGTGTGTGGTGTGTGTGTGTGTGTGTGTGTGTGTGTGTGTGTGTGTGTGTGTGTGTGTGTACATATACATGTGTGTGTGTGTATGTAGTGTTATACACACCACACGGTATTAGCTGTTGTATATAACTGAATTAGGAGGCCAATAAACGAATAAAATTGACATTGATAACTAAACTTTAAAAAAAGCACTCAATGCAGCTCGCTTCAAAGAACCACACCTAATCCTTCTAGACTCCGCGCTCACCTCGAAGGAAGCAAGACCTTGACCCTTTCTTAATCTCCCGCAGTGCCCCCTGTCCCCTACCACATCGTCGAGACGGACTACACCTCCTACTCTTGCGTGTACTCGTGCTTCGACCTCCTGAACATCCGGGCGGAACTGTTCTTCATTCTCTCGAGGACGCCGGAGATCTCGCCCGAGGCCAGACGGCGGTGCCTCGACCTCTTCGAGGAAAAGGGCGTCGACACCGGGAAGCTTCAGGAGATGCAGCAGGAGGGGTGTCCGCGAGAGGGGGAGGGGGTAGGGGAGGAGGTCGTGGAGGCTGGGGAGGTCGTCGAGGAGGAGGTCGTGGAGGTGGGGAGGTCATGGAAGGAGGTCGGAGGATGAGGCCGTGGAACGAGATGAGGGAGAGGAGATGGAGGTGCCTGAGGATGATAAGGATGATGACGGGGTTCATGGGAACGCCTTGCAGAACGCGGATGAGATTCCTGAGGGTTCCGGACGAAGGGATTCTGAAGTTCGGGAAGACGCTGACGGTTCTGCGGCAGGTGAAGGACGTGGCTTCGAGGACAATAAGGACTCTTCTGCAAATGAGGCGCTATCAGTTGACCCGAAGGCTTGCTCTGAGGAGGCCGACGGCGAAACTTCAGCCGACACGAGACACACACATTCTGA
>NW_020870695.1:106022-111022 GCF_003789085.1 Penaeus vannamei
TCCTTTTCTTCCCTTTCTTCTGTCTCCTTCCTTCTCCTCTACTACATTATGCATGTGTAAGGAAGGTGATTCTCTCAGTGATGCCATTACGATGAAATAAAACTTTGAAATAATGGCAACACTGTCTGCCTCTTAAGATCTGAAATTACATGATGAAATGATATGAATTCTTTGGTTCTGTGTCTGTAATGCATTATATGATATGTTAAATCTACATGAAGCCATAGATTTGATGTCTGCAATGCTCTTTTTACCGATATGAGGAAGTCCACGGTGTGTCTGTGTGAGTGGGGGGGGGGGGTTGTTTGCTGGTGTGTGTGTGTGTGTGTGTGTGTGTGTGAGAGAGAGAGAGAGAGAGAGAGAGAGAGAGAGAGAGAGAGAAGGAGAGAGAGAGAGAGAGAGGAGAGAGAGAGAGAGAGAGGAGTGAGTGAGTGAGTGAGTGAGTGTGTGTGTGTGTGTGTGTGTGTGTGTGTGTGTGTGTGTGTGTGTGTGTGTGTGAGTGTGCGTGTGCGTGCATACGTGCATGCGGGCGGGCATCGTAACTTTCCTTTCACGTTATCGCGCGTAGTACCTATTCTGTCACAGATAATACACATACCCTCTGACTAATAGTATTGAAACCTATCTTCATATCACTTACCACCAACGCCACAGCAAAAATAATAAAAGAGCCAATAAAAAGGCGCTAAATTCTGGGGTAGAGGGGGGGAGGGAGGGAGGGTAGAGGGGCATGGAGGATACACGCAAAACAAAATGACGTTCCTTCGCGAATTATTTCCCGAAGGTCAGACCAAAGCACAAGGAAATAAACTAACTACCTTCTTCAACAAAAAATAATAAATAAAAAATGAATGGATTTACATCAGCGTTTGCTTGAAAAGGGTGAGGCCTCGCGATACACGCTATAATGATGTTTAAAGCCATAGTGAAAAGGTTAAGTACGCACGCCCGGTAAATGTCAGGGTGCTCTGAGGAAAGACGATAAAAAAACAGAGAAAGAGAAAGAAAGCGGAGGAGAAGAGGGTAGATAATGAAAAAAAATGAATGAAATGATAAATAAATGAAGGTTACGCATGGAATGTGTTTGTGTTTACATCTCGTTCACACGGTTGTTTGGGAATGCTTATCTAGAATGGATCCAGGTTTTACCGTTCGAGGGTGTCTCTCCTATCTTTGTTTTTCTCAGTTTGTGCCGCTTTATCGGAGTTTACTTCTGTTGTTCGGTCTTAACGGCATAGTTAGCTACTTTGCTTATTACTCTTTTTTAGATTTTTACCTTGTAATATCTTTAAATATGTGTGTGTAACAGTGTATGTGTGTATGTTCGTTTGTATGTAAATATGTGCATATTTTTGCGATTATCGATTCCCTCTAACTCAACTATCTATTCCAGCTATCTACCTACCTATATCAAAATATTACAGTATACTATATAATATATATATATATATATATAGTATATATATTATATATATATATATAATTATATATATATAACATATATATATATTATATACATTATATATACAATATAACAATGTGTGTGTGTAATATATGTGTTATATAGTATATATAACAATATAATTAATATATTAATAGTATATATTGTATGTATGTTTTGTATGTTTGTTGGTGGTTTGTCGTAGGGTGTGTTGGTGTGATGTGTGTGTGATGGCGCGCAATAGCTACCGGTGCTATGTATGTGTTGTGTTCTTCATTGGCATATATACATACATCTTATATATAACAAAAGTTAATAATGAGGATGAAACGGTTATACAGTATTATATATATATATATTATAGTATAATATATATATATATATTATAATATATATATTATATAAATATGTATATACAGTATATACATGATATGTCATATAGATTAGATTAGATATGTATATATATAATTATATTATATGTATGTGCATAATATTTCATATTTTACACAACACCACCACACACACCAGACCACACACACAACCACACACACACACACACGACACAACACACACACGACACACACACACACACCGACCACAACCACCCACACACAAGACCACAATACCATATATATAATTAACATTAATATATATATATTATTATACTATTATATATGTATATATATATTATACATATATATACACACATCATGTATATTATTGTATGTGCATATATATTGTATATCCACACCACACACACACCACACACACACCACACACACACACACACACACACACAACCACACACGCACACACACACACACACAGCCACACACACACCACACACACAACACACACACACCCACACACACAACACATATATATATATATATTACTATATATATATAATATATAATAATATATATATATATGTTATATGGTATTATATATTTGGCGTGTTGTGGTGTGGTGTGTGCGCGTGTTTATACATACCAATTAAAAATATATATATGCTATATATATATACATATAGTATATAATATCATATATTTATATATACATACATACAGTATATATATATATATAATATAATATATATATATACCTATATATATATAATACACTATATATGCATATATACCATGCAATGTATATATATATGTATATATATATATTCATTTAATATAATAATAATTATATATTTTATATAGTGATACTATAGTATATACATATTATATTGACATATTATTTGTTTATTGATACTTTAATACATTAAATGCATACCAGTACACACATAATACCACCATACATACACACACACATAGCATACACACATACACACACACACACACGCCGCATATGTGTATGTGTATAGATATATTAAATGTATGAGTATATGTATATACTATATATACATACATATGTGTATATGTTATTATTACGTATAATACATACGTTGTGTGTGTGGTTGTATGTAATTACGCACACGCAGACAGATGCCAATAGCAACCATCGCAATAGTCAAATCCTGGACGCTAAGATCCCTCAGTTCGGGAAATCTCCCTGGTTCGCAGTCCGCCGCGAAGGAGCCCTTGTCCCGACTGGCGTGGCGACGGCGTGGAGTCACCCTGCGTCGCCGGCGTGGATTTTGGTATTTGCGAGTCGTTTCAGTTCGCGTGAGATTTTGTGAACTGAATGCTGCTTATTTTGGTGTGATGATTTAGATGGGTTTGCAGAGAGGGGAGAAGAGAGCAAAGAGTATTGAGAGAGAGAGAGAAAGAAAGAGTGGGGGGGGGGAGAGAAAGAGTATTGAAAGAGAGGAGATATAAAGAAAAAGTGAGGGTGGGGGGGGGGGGTAGAAAAAGAGAAAGAGATAGGATGAAAGAAATGGGGAAGAGAATTTTTTTTCTATAATCAAATGATGATAAACAGGCTGCTTAACACAGTGTGAATCTTGGCAATAAAACGTATAAGAAAAAACAATGGAATATTCATTTCTCATGACGTAATTCAAGTCTATAATTAACATTAATTACACCCTGACTGATAATTGCACGTGAGTCTATAATTATTTTTCATTTAATTACACCCAAACCCTTCGACTCTTTTTCCCACTGATCGTAAAATCATAAATGCTCGGACGTGATAATTAACATTAATTACACCCTCCCTTTGCCCACTGATCGTAAATCACTGCTCGGACGTGAGGGATCGAGACAGCACCCCCCCCCCTCCCCGTCCCCGGTATTTTTCGTTATTTATTTGTGCAAATTAATCATATATCAATTCAAACCCTTCGAACTCTCATGGTTTTCCTTTCCTTCACTTTACTTTGATAAATAAATACATTCCCAGTCTATTGCTTGGCACAATACACTCAAATACACACACACACACACATGTATATATATATATATATATATATATATATATATATATATATATATATATATATATATTATATATATATATATATATATATATATATATATTATATATATATGTAGTGTGTGTGTATATATATGTATATATATATATTATATATATATATATATATATATATATATATATTATATATATATATATATATATATATATGTATGTATGTATGTATATATATGTATATATATGTATATTATGTGTATGTATACATGTATGTATACATGTATGTGTGTATATATATATATAATATATATATATATATAATATATATATATATATATATATATATATATATATATAATATATATATATATATATATATATATATATGTATGTATGTATGTATGTATATATGCATATGTAAATGCACATAAAAGGGAAATCTGAAAGTAGGTGTATGTATACACAATTATATAAATATTAAGCATGTGCTTCAGACAGCCAAAGCTATACAAAAATATTCAAGTAAACATATGTCTCTTAGTTTGATGTACATATATAAGAATGTATATATGCATGTGATACATATTCCTACAAAAGACTTGCACTTACCATATGATACAAGTAGAAAAAGTATGAATGAGAATGAATATCCACAATACAAGAGATGTATTTAACCGGTTTCGAATACACCTTCATCAGAAATACCTGTGTTTCTGACGTAAATATATTCGAAACCGATTAAATACATCTCTTGTATTGTGGATATTCATTCTCACTCATGCCCCTTATACATTTGTAAACATTAATACGGTTCATATGGTACACTTACCCATATTACTACAAAAGACTTTCACTTACGCCACACAACACAATCCGAGTTATAATTTTAAAAGCTATGAGTAAGTAATTACTGTTATATATATATATATATATATATATATATATATATATATATATATATATATATATATATAATACAATAGGAAAAAAACACATCACTAAGGGTCATACCATATCTTAAGGAAGAAAACCATAATAGAATACCGAAAGTGTGTAACGGTGAGTAAAAAAATAAATAAATAAATAAATAAATAAATAGATAATCAAGTAAGAAAAAAAAAAAATAAAAGATAAGAAAAAGGGAACGACAATGTCCTGCAGGAACGACGCGACG
>NW_020870695.1:118522-123522 GCF_003789085.1 Penaeus vannamei
AAACAAAAACGAAACACATATGGTGGAGCTTTGTCCATATATTGTTTTTCTTTTTTTAGTTCTTTGCCGTAATTTATGATAATTGCTTCGCTAAGTGTGGACATTTTATTTATAAGGAGGCTTTAGGAAAGGAGATTATTGAACGAGTGTGTCTGTGCTCATGAACTTTTTGTTTTTTGTGTATTCATATGTACGTCTGTATCATTATATGTGCACATGAAAGTCGATGTAAACAAAAGAGTATGTATGTCTGTGTGTAATAATATAATGTGTAAAGAATGTGTAAAATTCATCTTGAGAGAGAGAAAAAAGAGTGTGAATGTGTTCGATTCGGTGCATTCGAGTCCCGCAGTGTGACAATCATGTTCTCTCTGTGCCATAGATCAGACGGAAGCCAGAGCGATGTTGTGAATAAAAAAGAAAATGCATAAACAATGCTGAAAGTATCATCAAAGAGATAAGTTCATTCATAAAACCACATTTGAAAAGGCTAATAACATTTTCAGTAATACACTAACAATGGCACATCCACGCAAGTACAAAGAATGTCGAGTACATAAAATGAACACATATTCACATGCACACATTAACAATCACGTCATTTCTTTGTGTTTCTCATTCATCATCAGTTTTATTCTTCCATCTTCGTTGTCTCCTATCTACTCTTTTCACTTTTTTTCTCTATTTCCTTTCTTTTACCTTGTAGTTTTCTTATGACCTGGATTTCATCCATCTCTTCTCTCTCTTTTCTGAATATTTCTTCGATTTCTGCTAATTTAGATGTTTCTCTTTACTTTTTTCCTCGGCCCCTTTGTTCCTACTCCACATCATCTTCTTCCTCCTCCTCCTCTTTCTCCTCCACATCCTCTCTCCTCTCTTCTCCTCCACATCTTTCCTCCTCTTCCTCCTCCTCCACATCCTCCTTCTTCCTCCTTTTCTCCTTTTTCCTCCTCTTCTATATTCTTCTCCTTCTTCCTCCTCTTTCCTCTTCTTCTCCTTCCTCCCCCTCATCCTAATTTGTGCCTCAGCCTTCTCCTCTCCCCCCTCATCTTCCCCTTCCCTTTAACTCAGATCCATCCCGACTATATTCCTAATTTCCTAAAATTCCCTTCTCCCCTCTTCCTTCCTTCGTTTTCCCTTCCCTTTCTTCTTTTCTCTCTTCGTCCCCATCCTCTGGCATTTTCCCCTTCGTCTGGTCTGTATGAATCGCTGTGTATATATTTTATTCTGGTAATAAAATATGACTTTGTATCCGGTTTATAATTTGTTCCTCAGTAAGCCATTTTATTAATCCTTTTTAAGAAAATAACTGAATAAGATACGATATTGATGGAAATGATGATGTCAGTGATAAACGATGATGATGATAATCATTAACAATGGTATTACAGCTGTTCATAATGATAATGATGATATTAATGAAGGAATGGTTATGAGATGATGATAGCGAAGCATTGCCGATGCAATGGTGATGATAAGATAAGAACAACAAAATAACGATAAACGAAGTGATAATAACGAAATAATGATAATGATGCAATAATGATTATAAAACAACAACAAAATAACGATAAAAAGAAGTGGTAATAACCATATAATGATAATGATGCAATAATGATAATAAAATAACAACAAAATAACAATAACGGAACGATGATAACGAAATAATAACAATGACAATGAAATATCAACACCAGTGAAAGTACAGCATATAAACGGAAAAAATCACCACCAGCGTCTGCCTAACTTTCTCTACCATGAGTTGGCGTCGCACAATAATAGGCCTCATTACAGCGCTCTTGAAAATCTTTATAAATCATTTCGTTAGGCTGGCTTGTCGTGCGCATCGCGAGAGGCACTTTCCCTGATTGTGTGACGTCATCGATATGCTGGCTGAGTCCGTGGGTCTGCTTGGGGGGGTGTACGCGGAGGCGCGGAATACATCCTATGTATTCAAAACAGATATGTGTTTCTCTATCTGCATATTCATCTTTCTATGCATATGTGCACGCACACACACACACACACACACACACACACACACACACACACACACACACACACATATATATATATATATATATATATATATATAGAGAGAGAGAGAGAGAGAGAGAGAGAGAGGAGAGAGAGAGAGAGAGAGAGAGAGAGAGAGAGAGAGAGAGAGAGAGAGAGAGAGAGAGAGAGAGAGAGAGTATATAAATATGTATACACAAACAGATATATATGCATGTGTGTATATATATACTTACATACACACGCACACATATACCCATATATACACAACACGGGTATATGTGTCTGTGTGTGTGCTTATTCATGAATAAAGTAATATCTCAAAAAAACAAAAAAACAAGGAACAAAAGATTAAAAACTCTCCGTTATCTCGACTTTAACGAATCATAAATACCAGAGTATTATACAGATGTTTACTGAATACCATCAATGGAACATGAAATATAGACATACATAAAATTACTGGTATATATCCACGGTAGGAATCCACAATGAAACCACCGAAATAAGTAGGCTCGAAAGTATAAGGAAGTAGTTATGAAATGCAACTGCGCCCCGATTTTGCCTTAATTGGCCATAAAGAGGAACCGCGGATTCGTATAACGGTCTCACGAACCGCTGAAAAACCGCACGTGGCCGGTCGGAGGCTGCGTTGCCCTTGAACCTCCACCGAGCTAGACTGATGTCCAGACGTACAGATACACACTTGCATACACACATACACATACACACACTTATATATATGGTATATATACATATATGTATGCATGTATGTATATAATGTGTATATATATGTACATATATGTATATCAATACACACACACACACACACACACACACACAACACACACACACACACACACACACACATATATATATATATATATATATATATATATATATATATATATATATATATATATATATATATATAGATAGATATATATGCGCATGTATGCATATTTATGTATATGTATATATTATGCATATATATATATATATTATATATATATATATATATATATATATATATATATATATATATATATAGTAAAGGTTTTTACTGCATCTGAGAGTACTCTGCCGGGTTGTGAGTTTCCCCTGTGCTGGCTGGGCGCTGTGGGTTGAGCTTATGTTGAGCTCTTACGGCAAGGCGGCTGGTCTCGCAGTCGGCCCAGGACTTTGCTTGTCATTTACGCAGGGAGATTCTCGCTGTGGAGGTGGAGTGATGGTTGCGGGTTATGACCATGGTTGTGATTTATATATATATATATATATATATATATATATATTATATATATATATATATATATATATATATATATGTGTGTGTGTGTGTGTTGTGTGTGTGTGTGTGTGTGTGTGTGTGTGTGTGTGTGTGTGTGTGTGTGTATGTGTGCATACATAAATACACACGAACACGCTCGGTCACACACACACATAAAATATACATGTGGGTGTGTGTGTATGTGCGTGTATGTGTATGTATGAATGTATACACATATATATTATAATATAATATATATATATATATATATATATATATATAATATATATATATATATATATGTTGCATTAGCCATACATATATGTGTGTGTGTGTGCATGCACGTGTATGTACGTTCATGTATGTTTGTAATATGTATGTATGTCTGATTATACACAATACACATGGCAATCCATCAGACTTGTGATGATTTAAGAACAAAACAAAAGGTCAGCCAATTTGCCTGTAGATGTCAACCGGATGTCATCAGTCCTTCCATTTAAATAATATCACTACAATGACTTCTAAAATCCAAGAGATTTTGTATCTGATTTACCCATAAATGGAATGAAATACTCCATAGAAGACACCAGGAAATTCGTTTAGTAACATAATTCTATATGATACGTTTTTGTCATGGTCGAGGCAAGGTCGGACTACGGAACAACTAAAATAATATATTCCCTTGTTCTTCCCTTCATTTCGTATTCCCTTCATGTATTTAGAATATCTAAATTATCATTAAACATCACTTCACGGTTTAGTCAAAAACTCACAATGTCAAGATTTCTAGAGCGAAACACAAGCCAATTTCTAGCACAAAAATATGAACACATTCCAAATTTCAAGTTACAAGTACCCACAAATCCTTCAGATACGATGTACAGAAGTAATAAGGCTTTTAACCCCCTGTCTTTAAGCCCTGACGCCATCCCAGAAGACTGTAATACATGATGAGTCTTAAGAATAGAATTGTCTCCCGTGAAGCTCCATTTTCTCTTACACTCTCAAGTACGGTTAACCACAAGGTCGAGTGGGCATGAGTCAGCACATTCGCGAAACAACCGTTATAGGGTAGTTGAGGATTATACGCGATACGCTACGTTGTGCTAATGAATCTAATGCAGATGATTTGAGATTTTTTTTCTTTTCTTTTCTTTGCCTGTTATAGCGTAATTTTTTTTGGGGGAAAGCCCTTTTCTCCCATCTATCTATTAATCTGTCTATATCACTATCTCTCTGTATATCCATCTATCTCACTATTTCTCTGTGCATCAGATTATCTCACTATCTCTCAATATATCCATCTATCTCACTATCTCTATATATCCATCTATCTCTCTATTTCTTTATATATCCATCTCACTTTCTCTCTATATACCCATCTATCTCACTATCTATCTATGTATCCATCTATCTCTCTATCTATGTATCCATCTATCTCACTATTTCTCTATGTATCCATCTATATCACTCTCTATATATCCATCTATCTCGCTATCTCTCCATCTCTCCATCTATCTCACTGTCTCTCTATTTATTCATCTATCTCACTATCTATCTATGTATCTGTATCTCACTATCTCTATATATCCATCTATCTCACTATCTCTCTATATATATCCATCTCGCTCACTATCTCTATGTATCCATTTATCTCACTATCTCTCTATAAATCCATCTCTCTCACTATCTCTCTATGTATCCATCTATCTCA
>NW_020870695.1:141022-143522 GCF_003789085.1 Penaeus vannamei
GGCCTACATAGGAAAGCAGTAGGAAGAGCGTGCTATTAGGCCAGGAGCTATTTTCAGGCTTGAACACTTTAGTTCAAATACGTTTCTGGGACTTCAGCGTGGAATTCTCCTTCAGCCCGAGAAGCATCATCTGAGATCGAAGTGAAGTTACCTTGGTGCACTACACATCCGGACCAGAGCCTGTGTGAGCGTTCCCAAACGGCCGGGGACGTTCCATCTGGGACAAGAAGGGCCTTCAGCGTGGACCTCGCCTTGGCCACGCCACAGCTTCTCCTTCAGCCCGAGAATCCGGAGCAATCTCTCGCCGATAAGATGGTGAATGCTGAGATCGACACATTAATTTGAAAGTGAAGTTACAGAGTTAGAGCTCTGGTGCACTACACATCCGGACCAGAGCCTGTGTGATATCAGCGTCACCGTCGTGCTAACGGTAGGCTCTGAGGATCCTGGGACGGTCCAGGAGCCCGAAGGAAGCCCAAGAGGTGTCCCAACTCCAGGTCTCCGACACGGAGGCGGCGACTCAGCTGAGCACACAGCACTTTTTATCGTTATAAACTTGAAGGTCTCGTGCAGCAGAGGTGCTGGACAGGCCCTGTGTGATATCAGCGTGATCGTCGTGGTAGCCTCTCGGGAGCCTGAGATGGTCCAGGAGCCCGGGAAGGAAGCCCAAGAGCAGCTGCAGGTCACATCACTGCAAAATCTGCCCGAATACTCCATGAAAATGTTCGGCGATTGCTCTGGAGTGGCTCACGAGGTGGTCCAGGAGCCGTTGAAGGAGGAGGAGTTTTTAGTTCTAGTAAAAATTTTATTAAAAATTTGTTCAAATCTTTTTGAGCTATGCTGCTAACCAACGAACAAACAAACTATCCAGCGCTTGCAAAAGGTGATAAAGAATGTAATAATGATAATGATGAAATAACAATAATAATGGCAATGATAATAAAAATATCAATAATAATGAAATAAAATAAAATAATGATAATGATAATAATAATGATAATGATAGTGGTTATGAAAATAACAATAATAACGATAATAATAATGATGATGATGATAATGGTAATAATAATGATGATGAAAATGGTAATAATGATGATGATAATAATACTAATAATAATCATGATGATAATAATACTAATAATGATCATGATGATAATAAAGACAATAAAGGTAATAATGATGATAATACTTACCCCTATGGCCTTGGCAATGGGGGTAAGTGATGCAACAAAAATATTCATATTAAATAATTACATTGGAAATAACAATAACAACAATAACAATAGTAGTAGTAGTAGTGGTAGTAATTCAAGCGCCAACTAGTTCAAGTTGCCCTTATCTCGCAAGGAAAATGAATCCTTTTAAAATTCCTTTATCCGGATCCTGATTCGGATCACCACCTAAATTTAAGAGCGTCTAAGTTGGACTGAAAGTAAAAAAAAAAAAAGAATATCTGTTCATAACATTTCGAGTCATCCTGCTAACAAACTAACAAACTAACCAACGCTACTGAAAACCACTTCAGCGGTGGGAATAATAATAGCAACAACAATGGTAATGATAATAATAATAATAATGATTATGTAAAACGATAACAATAAAATAATATAAAACGATAACAACGATAATGATAACGACAATAAGAATAAGGAAAAAATAATCATCATATCAACGGTACTAATATTTACACGTCCTCAAAAAGCCAAATTACAACCATTAATCTTGTACTTAAGATCCCCAATCATCATTTTTCTTCAGCATAAGAAATACAGCACCCAACTTTTTACGATGCTTTGCGCACGTACGAGAAAGTACAGTCTACCCTTCTATATATATTGCCTTTTCACGTGTATTAATGAAGAGAGGGTGTGAGGCAGATGGAGGAAAGGTTGGTGGATTGAAAACGGGAGGGGAAGGGGGTGGGGGGTTATGAGAGTGGGGGTGGGAGGGAGGGGGGAGGGGAAGGGAAGGGTGTCTTGACAATGTGTGGGAGGGAGGGGGAGGGAAGGAGGGAAGGGGGAGAGGAGTGTCAGGAGAATGAATGGGAGGGGAGAGGGGAGGGAGGGGGTGGGAGGGAAGGAGGGTGGGAAAGGTTGTGGGGGTGGGAGGGAAAGAGTTAAATGGATAGAAGTTGACAGACAGATAAATAGGTAGTTTGAAAGAAAGAAAGAGAGAGAGAGAGAGAGAGAGAGACAAAGAGACAGAGACAGGTAGATAGACAGAAATGAAAAAGACGAAAGGAAAAGAAAAAGAGAAACACAAAAACGCCCGCCACTTTCCCGACCGACCTCGTTATTATGAACCCACCTGTCTTTCCTTCATTTTCAAGCAACAAAAACGAAAAACAAAAGCACAGTTTTTACTTTAATCAATTTATATTTTATTTTCTAACTACCTTTTGTCAGAATCAACAATCTAAAGTATATTTTAACACAAGGAGACCATTCTTTGTGTGGTTGTTATTCCAGAACCTTCCACCCCCCCCAAAAAAAAAGTCGTT
>NW_020870695.1:150015-157515 GCF_003789085.1 Penaeus vannamei
GAGAGAGAGGAGAGAGAGCGAGAGAGAGCGAGCGATCGAGAGAGAGCGAGCGATCGAGAGAGCGAGGCGAGAGAGAGAAAGAGAGAGAGAGAGAGAGAGAGAGAGAGACCGCCTCGGCTCCTCCTGGAATGTCGACCTGTGCCCAGAACCTGTCGCCCTCACACTCGCCAAGGATACTGCGCGTGGCTCCTTCCTTTCTCTCTCTTTTTTTTCTTTTTTTTTTTTTGTTCTCTTTTCGGTTTTCGTTTCTTCCTTTCCTTTTTTTGTGTGAGTGAATCTTTTTTTTTTTTTTTTTTGTCTTCTTTTTCTTTATTATTTTTTTTTTCCTTTTTTTCTTTCGTTTATTTTTTATGGCTTCTTCCTCTCTTATTCTTCCGGCTCTTTGTCTTCTTCCTCTCTTCCTCTTTTTTCGTAATTTCGTCTTTTCTTCTTCCTTTCTTTACTTCTTTACTTCCTTCCTTCATCTTCTACCCACCCTACTTATTCTTCATTTTTCTTTTCTTTCCCTTCTTTTTTTTCCTTTCTTTAATTCTTCTTCCTCTTCCTCCTTTCTTCTTTTTCTTATTCTTCCTTTCTTCTCCTTTTCTTCCTTTCTTCTTCTTCCTCTCATCTCTCCCTTTTCTTTCTATCTTCCTACGAGATTCGTTTATTTCTTCGAAAATTTTACTTTCGTGTCGGAAGGGGATGTCAGTTCGTTTTTTTTTTTTTTTTTTTTTTTGCAATTCAGTTTTGTTTTCTAGGTCGATTTTTTTAGGGGGGGGGCTGTTTGAGGTGGTTGTCTCGTTTTTTGTTTGTTTGTTTGCTTTTTATTGTACATAGTATCGATATTTTTTTTGGGGGGGCGTTTTGTATTTGCTGTCTAGTTTGTTTGTTTGTTTTCTTGTAAATATTATCATCCTTTTTTCTTTGGAATGTTTTTGAACTGGTGGTGTTGTTTGTTTTTTTGTTTGTTTGTTTTTCTTGCATAGAGTATCATAAGTTTTTTTTAACGTCTTGAACTAGTTGTCTCGTTTGTTTGTTTACTTGTATTTGGAATAATCAATATTATTATCATTAATATTGTTGGTGCTGTTGTTTTTGTTGTTGTTATTTTTATTTTTGTTGTTTGTCGTTGCTGCTGCTGGTGTTATTTTCATCATTATTACAACCAGTATCATAGATCTATTCTTTATCTTCATCAGTATCATTAATCGGGTTTCTATCTTTTTATCATTAATGCTTTTTAGTTGATCATCTTTATCCGTAATCGTTATATCATATAACACTATATTCCAGCCCCCGTTTTGTTCTTTCTCTCTCTCTCTCATCTTTTGTTTTCATTTTTCATTCTTTTTCACTTCCCACAATGTTTGAAATATGGAAGGATAAAGAGGAAAAGAAATAGTAGAAAAAAGAGGATAAATATATAAAAACATTCATCTGGACACACATAGAAAGAGCGGGGAAAAAGGAGAGAGAGAGAGGAGAAGGGGAAGAGAGAGAGAGAGAGAGAGAGAGAGAGAGAGAGAGAGAGAGAGAGAGAGAGAGAGAGAGAAGAGAGAGAGAGAGAGAGAGAGAGAGAGAGAGAAGAGAGAAGAGAGAAGGCAAGAGAAGAGAGAGAGGAAAAAAGAGAGAAAGAGAGAGAGAAAAAAAAACAAGAGAGAGAGAAAAAAAGAGAGAATGCAAGAGAAAGCAGAGAGAGAGAGGAACGAGAGAGAAAACAAGAGAAAGAGAAAGAAAAAAAGAGAGAATAAAAGAGAGAGAGAAAAAAGAAAAGAGAGAGAAGAGAGAGGACGCGGCGAGAGACCAGGCGACCCCCCCACCCCCCCCCCGCCGCACGCACACGCCCGATCCAGCCTCCAGCGAAGGCTATTAGCGCCCGAAGGAATTCCAAATCTCCACGACGCGCCTCGAGAATCCTCCGGCGCGTCTCCGAGGTACACCTGCCGGATCGAGGATTGAGGAAGGATATGCAGGTGGTTGCGAAGGATGGGGAGGATGCTAGGTGGGTAGGAGGATGTGCTGGAGGGAAGGGAAGGACTGCTATATTATATATATGATGAATTTCGGGGAAAGAGATGGCTTCAGATGTTTTACGTAGGATGGGAGGATGGTGTGGGTCAGGATATGGGGAAGTATCCTCAGCTGGCTACGTAGAATGAGAGGAGGATGTGCCGTAGGGAAAGGGTTCCTCACACGGCTGTAGAAACCGATAGGATGGGGTGTTTCAGGTTAAAGCAGATCCTCCGCTGGTTAGGTAGGATGTCAGGATGCGGGACTCCCAAGCTCCTCAGAAGATCAAGAAATTACGAAATGGAAGAAATAACATTGATGATTTTTCCTTTCTCCCTGAAGGATTTACCTAAAATACATTGATAAATGCATAAATAAACAGATAAACAGAGAACGTGAACAGGAAGAAGAGGATATCCAAGAGGCGCTGTATCCTACCGGGGATTTAGAAGCAGTAGAAGGATTCCTCAAGGGTATAATTATAAATTAGAAGGATATAATCTCTCTCTCTCTGTCCACAATTGCTGTGGGAACCCAGGCGCTTATCCAATCAGCATGTTCGAGCGCGCATGTAGATAAGAAAGATAAGAATATGTTTTTAAAAGGAGGACGTATCGACGGTGAGTAGGTCTCCCTAAGACATCTTGGCGGGTGTGTGTGTTGAGTCTTGGGTCACGTTGCGTCTCCTTACAAGGAAGGCGACGGCAGGGAAGGAATGTCCTGAGATAAGGAGGCCCAGCATGATAAGCAAACTCGTGGCCGCGAGACAACAAGAAGGGGAGGTTACGTGTATCAACGACTTGATTTTCGGTCCGTTTCGTCAGCAAAAATGGCGGCTTTTTTCTGGTTTTCTTTTTTCTTTTAGGATTTTTGTCTCCTTTATTTCTGTTTTCTTTTTCTCTCTTTCCTCTTTTCTCAAATCTGATTTATGATTTGATTATATAGAGACCTTTATTTAAGCTAATATCCCTTGACTTCCAGCGAGATAAATCATTTGTAAATCTCGGACCTATCTCTCACAATCAGTACTGAATCTCTTGCGCGTAACACAGTAAGAATACTGAAGGGCTGCGACCTCGAGCAGTAAGAGATCCGACACATAATGCTGACATATGACTCGATGCACAGCACGAGGAGAATCATTTAATCCTTATGCCTGGCACTGCTTCTGTGATTTATTTGATTTACGATTAAATATGACTGTAATTTCTACCGATTCACATGCTCGTACAGAAAATTTTACTACATACGAGCCAGTGATGGAAGTATATAAAAGTTGCATAATATTTTTTTTTAATCACATTGTAAATTATTCACGAAAATGACACATGGGAGAGTCATAACAAAGTATCAAGGATAATAATTTCTTCAGAACGTCGCGATTAAAGGCTAAATAATGTTTTAAAAAATATATATAATTTTGGCGCCACCATCACCGCCATAGACCTTGCATCACCAACGCCATGTCTGTAGGCCTAACAAACCCTGCCTCCCCCTCCCCTCTCCCCACCACCACCACCCCTTCCCCCCCCTAAAAGCCTTGGCACTGAGCAATACATCACAGAATAGTCATGCCCCGCCCACGCCCCTACCCCCTCTTTCATGGTAAATTTATTAACAAAGGCGATTGAACCAAAGGGATAAGGGGGGGGGGGAGGGGCCAAGGGGGTAATAGGAAGGGACAGAGGGGGGGAGGGATCATGAATAGAGCAGACGGGGTCATGAACGCAGGGGCGGGGTCATGAATAGAAGAAGCGGGGTCTCATGAACACAGAAGGCGGGGTATAAACACTGGAGACGAGGTCATGAACACAGGATGGGGGGGGGGTGATGGGGGAGTTTAATGGTGGGGGGGGGTTATAAACAAGGTCTCGTAGGAAGATAGAAAGAAAAGAAAAAGAAGAGAGGAAGAAAAAGAAAGGAAGAAAAGAAGAAAGGAAGAAAAAGAAGAAGAAAGTAAGGAGAAAAAAAGAAGAAGAAATGTGGAAGAGGAAGAAGAAAAAGAAGAAGAAAGGAAGAGGAAGAAGAATTAAAGTCATGACAATGAAAATGAAAAAAATAATAATTTCCTTGTAACATTCACTTACCAAAACGTGTTAACGAAGCACAGAGCGTGTGCTAAATCATGTCATTCTTATCACACACATTATGCAGGAGATAACACTGGCATCAGTGTCATCTTGAACGCATCTTCAGGTACCACATACTGTTCAAAACAATTATTTACATGGGACAAAATGTTCACTGTACATTTGTCTGTTGTTGTTGTAGTAGTAGTAATAATAATAGTAGTAGTAGCGGTAGTAGTAGTGGTGTAGTAATAGCAGTAGTTATAGTATCAGTAGGTAGCAGTTTGTATAGGTAGTAGTAAGTAGCAATAGTAGTAAGTAGTTTATAGTAGTAGTGGTAATCGCAGCAGTAATAGCAGCAGTAGTAGTAGTAGTAGTACTAGTAGTTGTTATTATTATAATTGTTGTTGTTATAGTTGTTATTTTGCGAGGGGGGTGACTAACAGTTATAGTCCTTCACCTTTACCTCATTCAAATGTCATTATAACAAACTGTCACTTCTTTGACCATTTCGAGTCCAGCAGCTGGCCCTATGACAGCTAAGTGTGTGATCCCAGACATGCTTGTGTAAAATGTAGACTTCTGTGAATCCGAAAAGGTTGTGAAAAGGACCATGTATTCTGAGTCTATATCCCCAGACCATGTCTCTGTTCTGGCTAAATGGATTCTAAAATACGTATTAAAGATTAGGTTAAATTGCAGAGAGATGTTCCCAAGGGATGTTTTGTAGGGCTGTGAGAGTCACTGGCGATGAAGATGCCATTTCATAGATATAATTTGATATGTGTGCGTTTGTGAATAAGTGCGTGTCTGTTCTGTTCTGTGTGCATATATGATATAGATATATGTCTATATCTAAACCTATCTCTCTCTCTCTCTCTCTCTCTCTCTCTTTCTCTTTCTCCTCCTCTCTTCTTTCCGCTCTCTTTTTTTCCTCTCTCTTTCCGCTCTCTTTTTTCCTCTCTCTATCACTTTACTTTCTCTCTCTCTCTCTCTCTTTTCTCTATGAATCTATCTCTTCTCTCTCTCTCTCTCTCTCTCTCTCTCTCTCTCTCTCTCTCTCTCTCTCTCTCTCTCTCTCTATATATATATATATATATTATATATATATATATATATATATATATATATATATATACATATGTATGTATAGATAGATACATAGATAGATAGATAGTTAAATAGATAGATAGATACATGAATAGATAAATAAATAAAATATATATATATATATATATATATATATATATATATATATATATTATATTATATATATATATATAAATACATACGCATATACATATATTCATATACGTACATTCAAACTTACGCACATAAAACTTTCAACCTTTAAAAATAAATCGCCATAAACTATTCTCCGGGCGCGGGTCCAAGGCAGGTAAGACGACCTTGGCAAGTGTATTCTTCCCGTCTCGACCGCAGATAACTAACGGCGGAAGATGGCAGGCGCTGATGTAGTGCATCTTCCCGCTCTCCTCCTTGGCAGACGCTTGTGAAACGGCGCTCGTGCGTGAATGGGAGTGTTGTGGGGAAGCGCTTTTATGGGATGTAGATAAAGAGGTTTGGGTTCGCCGTATTATGGGAGAATATTGAGTTCTATGGCAACGAAATGGCGCTCGTGGCGAATTGGGTGTTGTGGGGAAGCTGTGGAGTAGGTATTGGTTGTGGTTCTGTGGGGATATTTCCTTCATGGTAGATAAAGAGGTTTGGTTGTTCGTGGAGGTGAAGTGGGTCGTATTATGGGAAATTATAGAATATTGGTCGTAGTTCTAAGCGGATATTTTCCACTATGGCAGACGCTTGAAATGGCGCTCGTGGCGTGAATTGGGAGTGTTGTGGGAAGGTGGAGTAGGTATTGGTTGTGGATACTTCCTTCATGGTAGATAAAGAGGTTTGGTTGTCGTGGCAGACACTAGGGGATATTTCCACTATGGTAGACGTTTGGAGTGTTGTTGGGAAAGCTGGAGAGGTATTTGGTTGGGTTCTGTTGGGGATATTACCTTTATGGTAGATATTTCCATCATGGCAGACGCTTGAAATGGCGCTCGTGGCGTGAATTGGAAGTGTTGTGGGAAAGCTGGAGTAGTATTGGTTGTGGATACTTCCTTCATGGTAGATAAAGAGGTTTGGTTGTTCGTGGCAGACAGTAACGGGATATTTCCATCATGGTAGACGCTTGAAATGGTATTCGTGGCGTGAATTGGAAGTGTTGTGGGAAAGCTGGAGTAGGTATTGGTTGTGGTTCGGTGGGGATATTTCCTCCATGGCAAACACAGGGGTTGTTGTTCATGGCGTGGAGTGGTCGTGTTATGGGAAAGTCATAGAAATATTGGTTCGTAGTTTAAGAGGATATATCCACCATGGTAGACGCTTGAAATGGTATTCGTGGCGTGAATTGGAAGTGTTGTGGGAAAGCTGGAGTAGGTATTGGTTGTGGTTCTGTGGGGATATTTCCTCCATGGTTGACGCTGAGGTTTAGTTGTTCATGGCGTGGAGTGGTCGTGTTATGGGAAAGTCATAGAAATATTGGTCGTGGTTCTAAGGGGATATATCCACCATACCAGACACTTGAAATGGTGTTCATGGCGATAATTGTTCGTTATGGCAAAGCTATAGAAGTACTGATTGTGGTTCTAAGGATTGGCAAACACAGGGGTTGTTGCTCATGGCTTGGAGTGGTCGTGTTATGGGGAGGATCTATGTGAATTGGTTGTGGTTTTGTAGTGTTATGAGGTCATTTCGGTTGATGTTGGTACCAGGAACCTTTAAAAATTCTTTTTATAATTTCTCTAACGTGAAAGAGGATACAAAACAATACCAAAAAAAAAAAAGGAAAAAAAAAAGGAAAAAAAAAATGCACTCAGCAACAAGATCACAACTCAACAACGCGCCCTTGAGACCTATATAATCACCCTGCATTTCGATACAGTTTTTAAAAAATATATATACATTCTATGGTAGTAAAGGTATTCCAAACCAGGCACAAAAAAAGCCACCTTGATACCAGAATTAAGTTACCAGCGAGGTCTTCCCGAGCGGCTCGCAATTGGCCGGTGGTGGTCGCCGCAGGGAGCCAGCCATTAGTATGCCCGTTGTTGTGGCGGGAGGAGGGAGACGAGAGGGGAGGGGGAGGAGGAGGGGGGAGGAGGAGAGGGGGAGGAGGAGGGGGGGGGGGAGGGAGGAGGGTAGTAAGGGGGAGGGGGAGGAGGGAGGAGGAGGGGAGGGAGGAGGAGGGCAGAAGAGAGGAGGGGGGAGGGTAGGGGAGGAGGTAGAAAGGGAGGGAGATAGGAGGGAGAGGAGGAGGTAGAAGGGGAAGGGGATAGGGAGGAGAGGAGGAAGTATAGGGGGATTGGGATAGGGAGGAGGAGGTAGAAGGGGATGGGGATAGGAGGAGGAGTAAATTGGGGAGGGGAGAAGG
>NW_020870695.1:170015-175015 GCF_003789085.1 Penaeus vannamei
AATGCTAGCACTTCATGGATTAAGTTTGGAAATAATCTAATAAGAATTCTATATTTCTTGAATCAACTGAAGTACCGTACTTCATATTTTATTAAGATATCTCTGCTTTATTGAACAGAGAGTTCGATTTTCGAGTTGCATTAGGTGGTTATTTTCTTTACTCACACAACAATCATTCTATAAAAATCTTCCACTGAAGCGCAAGGCAAAACAGTATTATATTTATGTAGGAAAATTTTTGATTCTGAAAATTATCATCACCTTTAGCAGAATGGAGTAAAATGAAGGCACTGATCGATGAATTCATAAAATAAAGAAGCCTCCCCACTAAAATTACGTTTTCTTTAAAACTCTTGTTTTAAAACCAAAGAAAACTCAAACTGTAAACAAGGATAACTATTGAAATATATGGCCAACACACTTGTGTCACATAATCTCAAGTATATTTTCATTACCTTTGTTGTGGTATATACATCAGGATCAGGAGGTATAAGGTAAAACCGAACAATGCTAGAAATGTCAAGATTGAATTCGTCACATTTTCTATTGTCCTTCATTTGTTTAAAAAATTGACGCTCATCCCACACAGAAAATACCTTGTTAACAAATCGGCTCCTAGTTCATGATGTGTTTCTTGGTACACTGAAGTTCCTCACTCACACAGAGAGAGGCCACAATCTCAATGAAGACTACTAAACACATGGTCCATGGTTTCTCTTCATGCAGGAACAGGTATGTAATATGGAGTCAAACGGGAAACGTGGCCAAACTTACTTTCGTTGAAAATTGTTTGACAAGAGGCCTTGTAATACGAGGATTACAATAATGCAGTAATAAAAACACTAATGTGATACATTCTGATATATTCACTAGTTTATTTAACACACTAACGGCCGGTTTATTAAGATTGTGCGAGGCCCGACCCCATGAATATTCATTTTACAGACTTGCATGTACACAGAAATAGATACATATCTGTCCGTCTAGCCATGTATATCTACCGAATAGATAGATAGATAAATGTATATCTATCAGACAGAGAGACAGATCTGCATTAATTTCTGTGTTTAACCATGTCCGTTTATATGAATTTTGATTGGCCTCGAACAATTTTAACAAACGCCCGTTGTAAGTAGTTTTCCCTTATATATATAATATATATATATATATATATATATATATATATATATATATATATATATATATATATATATATATATATATATATATGTATATGTGTGTGTGTGTGTGTGTGTGTGTGTGTGTGTGTGTGTGTGTGTGTGTATGTGTGTGTGTGTGTGTGTGTGTGTGTGTGTGTGTGTGTGTGTGTGTGCTGTGGTGTGCGCGTGTGTAGTGTGTGTGTGTGTGTGCGTGTGCGTGTGCGTGTGCGTGTGCGTGTTGTGTGTGTGTGTGTGTGTGTGTAAACATATATATGTGTGTGTTGTGTGTGTGTGTGTGTGTGTTGTATGCGTTCTAAGCTCACAATTATTCCACTCTCACATTAAATTGCAGTTTATAGGAAAATATCAATGAAACGCTGTTTCATTTTTTATGCAGATTCAAAATTTTCGGCATGTAATTGACTTCCGTTCAATTGACTACCAGAAAAGAAAATGTGTGAATCAGCTGAACGTGTCCCTTGAAAGCATCTCAGCTTCAGCTTTCCTGATGATGACAGGCCAATAATAAGGGGAAAGTGAGCCGCCATGACACCGAGTGGAAACCAGACCACGACCTACATTTTCTGCAAGAGATTTTCTTTTTGAGAGACCCACAGCAGAACAGAAAGGCAGCGAAAGATTTTGAAACGTGATGCTGTGTCTTTTTTCTTCAACTAGGACTCAAAGTGAATACATTTTCGGCAAATATATATCCTATTTCGTTATAATATGTTTCTTTTTTCCTGTATTAATGTTTATAATGGTGGTAGCGGTGTCTCGGAAGCAGAGGAGGAGTTGGAAGGTGAATAAAGAGTGATTTTAACTTCATTATGATATCTCCGCCCCCATTTACGTTCATAATAAAATTCTTGCATGTACCATCACTGCTTCTACAGTACTGTGAACAATACTGTCTTTGCTACTGTTGTTTTTTTCCTTTTTTCTCTTTCTTGTTGTTTTTCTTTCTTTCTTCTTTTCTGTTCTCTTTCTTCTCTTTTGTTTCGTTTTCTCTTTCTTTCTCTATTCCTTTACTGCACTAGTGTTATTTAACCTGGGGACCGCGTGCCATAGGGTATAGTCTTTATGTCAAGTGGCTAGGGGTAGGACTATGTTCCACTTCTTGTAGGCCTACACACACACATTCAGTCACATTAAATGTATGAATGTACACAACAATAACTTCAACATTTCCACATTTTTTTTCAAATTACGCGGATGACAAAAGAAACATATCAATGATTAAAATTAATGAAAAAAGAAAAAAGGGGATATTGGCTTACTGACAATTACAAGATTTTAAATTATATATTTCGACATTTTTAGTGCACAAAAAGAGGCTCTTGGAAAGCATTCATATCATGCGCATCATAATCATGTTTCCCCAAATAAGCAATTGTTTTAATCTGTCATAGGAGTACGTGAAAGGTAGTAGGAGATATCAAAGGCGTAAAAGTTTGGACAACAGTGTTATATATATTTACTAACAATTTATGTTTTTGCATTTGTTTCCTTAGATATGTATCCTAGTTAGTGAGATACTTTTCATATATGTAGTTTCGTTATTATCTGTGTGAATCTTGGATAATTTGAGGGTTTTTTTTATAGATGTGTAGCTGGTCTGCTTAGTTACCGTTTCTTAGAGCCTAGTAAGGGCAGTGAAATAAATTAGTGTGAAACCTGCTTGTTAGTTTAGTGTTTATTTGCATAGAAGTAGTGTTAAATCTTGTAGCGTGGTATAATTAATTCATGTTTTACGTGTGTGTGTGTGTGTGTGTGTGTGTGTGTGTGTTGTGTGTGTGTGTGTGTGTGTTGTGTGTGTGTGTGTGTGTGTGTGTGTGTGTGTGTGTGTGTGTGTCACGTGAAATAATATGTCACGTGAAATAATAATGTTACATTCTGTACGTGTGTATGTGTCACGTTAAACAATAATATTACATTCAGTACAAAGCACAGCGTTTAGAAAATAAGTGTAATCAAAAGAAAAATGCTTTATTTCTAATACAAAGCCTTCTCCAACATCGATACAAGAACAATAGTTATTCGTCTGTCGTATCAATTATCTATAACACGAAATGAGTGTTACAAAGTTGCCAATCATCACCATATGCAGAATTCCGAAATTAGGACTAGTTTAGTCGCCATATGTCATTCATAAGATCTATAATTACAATAGAAAATTAACATATAGAAAAAGAGGAAAATAAAATGAAGGGGGGGGAGGGGCATTCCATAGCCAATATTTTCTATTAACTCGTGTAAACTTACAAAAAAAAAATCCTTCTTGCAAAAAAAACAATAAAATAAGCATTAGCAAAACCCGTCTTACTCAAAATACAATACAATGAAATGCACTCCAACACTACATTAACACAAATGGCCAAACGTTTAAAAGAAAACAGCCACCAAACGTTTAGAAACAAAAGATAACCGCCAAACGTTTACAAACAAAAGACATATGGAGAGCGGCTTCGTGTTCCCTGAGTGCGCTTTCATCAAGTAATATTATTCGTATTTGGCTGTTATTCCTTCTTCTTCGTGGGAGTACCTAAAAACAGAGAGAAAACGTGTTATTTTTTCCTAATCAATTAAACTCTATGATACCATTATAGCCAATGAAAAATAAAAGCATAATACTGATAACAATAATATCAATTGCACGCACAATATTGATAATAATCAAAACAATATTAATTTCATAAAACTCAAAACCAGAGAGAAAAAAATATTTGAATACCCATACGCCGCACCCCACACACCCGAATATATACCATTCCCTGTTCCTATAACAAAATAAAACTTACCCCAGTACTTGTTGTTTAACGATTCTCCTACAACGTACATAAAACTACACAGGAGACTACACATGCCGATGAAAATTGCTCGTCCTGCCATGGGTAACGTTTCAAGGATAGGATACACCCAGAAGCCAGTGAGATATGCGATGTAGCTGACCCTGTGAAGGAGAAAAAAAATGTTTATGCATGAATTCTTAAGCCTTTTTTTTAAATGTTATTAATGAATTCTTAGCCTCTTTGTATAAGGTTATGCGAAGGTATTGCTAAGTGGGGCTTATGTAAAGGAAAAAAAATAGTTTTGAATTCTAAAGCACTTTTGGTATGAGGTTGTTTTAAGTGGGCTTATATAAGGACAAAAATGTTTAGTCATGAATTCTAAAGCCTTTTTGATATGAGATTATGTGAAGGTATTGCTAAGTGGGCTTATGCAAAGAAAATAAAAGTTATGAATTCTTAAGCCTTTTTGGTATGAGGTGAGGTGAAGGTACTGCTAAGTGGGGCTTATGTAAAGGAAAAAAATGTTTAGTTGTGAATTCTATTTTCGGTAAGAGGTTGTGTGAGGTATTGCTAATTGAGCTTAGTAAGGAAAAAAATAGTTGTGAAGTATGACGTTGTGTGAATGTATTGTTGTGTGCTGATATAAGGGAAAATGTTTAGTCATGAATTTCGAAAAGCCTTTTGATGAGGTTAAGTATTAAGTGGGCTTATATATAGGGGAAAAAATGTTTAGTCATGAATTCTAAAGCCTTGGATGAGGTTATGTGAAAGTATTGTGGGCTTATATATAGGGGAAAAAATGTTTAGTCATGAATTCTAAAGCCTTTTTGATATGAGGTTATGTGAAAGTATTAAGTGGGCTTATATAAAGGGGAAAAAATGTTTAGTTATGAATTCTAAAGCCTCTTTGGTATAAGGTTATGCGAAGGTATTGTTAAATGGGCTTAAATAAAGGAAAAAATAGTCATAAATTCTAAAGTCTTTTTGGTATGAGGTTGTGTAAATGTATTTTTAAGTGGGGCTTATGTAAAGGAAAAACAAATTTAGT
>NW_020870695.1:192515-202515 GCF_003789085.1 Penaeus vannamei
TTTCTTTTTCGGTCGGTCTTTAATTTATATATTCCCAAGCCTTATAGCATCTACCCATTGATTCCCATAAATCAAACGCAAAAGATATAAACTATCTGAATATTTTGTGAGCTGAGGGCCGAGTCTCTTTTGTTTTTAGAGTTTTGTTTTTCGCTTCGTCTATACATTTCTGGAGTTTATAGTGTTGTTGACAAATGTCAGATGTTTCCGATGATCGTCGGGCTTATTTAGGTTCGTAAAACCTTAATTTAGATCTAATTCCTCTTAGTCAGCCGTGTAAAAGGTGCTACGACTGGTTGGCATTATTAAAAAGTATTTATTTAGCCTGAAGGAAGGTCGCGGGTGTGAAATAAGAGATGTTTTGAAGGTTGATGTCAAGTGTATTTGAGGTGGATTTGTTGTGAATCGGTGAACAGAGAATTTGGTGATTTAATTGTTTTCTGGTTGATTTTGATGTGCGAATTGTTATTTTTATAAGATATATATAATAGGTCGAGACGTCATTGTTGCAAAGAGTGTAAATCACGGCGTCATTTATGATATTAAGAGAGATCGTATCGAAGAGTACTTTTACCTGTCGCCCTCTTTTCATATTTTCTTGATTATTTTTTGTATTATTTTAAATTACCTTGAATGATAGGATGGATTTGGCGATTTATCAAAATTGAATTATTATCATGTTGGGGATATCAAAGGAAGTCAGTGATTATCTCTGAAAGGAAATGACAGCTTTAGTGTTTCCTTGTCATACAGTTACCTTTTTTAGAAGTCTGTGATCTTATCTGTTATTTATTGTTTTATTGTTTGTAAAGGATATATTTTCATTTTTAAAAAGTATGTGACAGATATGTTAAACATTGTGTTATTGCTTGATGTTGATAGCTTGTGATGATGTATTATAATCTGGTTTCAGACAGTAGTTTTATTCAATAGAAAATCTTCTGAAGCCAAATTTCTCATTAGTGATATACATTAGACTGTATAGAGATATAAATTTCATGTGTTTTTTTAATCTGCTGTGCAGTGTTGAAAGAAGTATTTTATATTCGTTTTGCTGAAATAAAAGTAACATTTGGATTTATTAGTTAATCTGCATTAAAACTTTTAAAAGTAAGAGACAAAAGAAATGAGCAGGATTTGTGTATCATATTGTATATTGAAATTAGCGCTAGTATGAATGAGGACTTTACTTTAGATTTTTTTTTTTTTTTAATTTATGTTTTAAATTTTGTTGTAATCTATATACTACCCAAGTAATAATTTAGGTTCCAATTTCAACACCAATTGTATATATCATATTTAAAGAAAGGATTCCGTTTCAAGACCTGAAACCTGCTGGACTGATTATTGATTGATATGTTTCTGCAATGAAGTTTTTATGGTTTGAAGTTTATTATCCATTTGAGAAGGTAAGATAAATAAATGATATTAGTCAAATTCTGAAGCTATTGATCTAATGCCTGATATGATTTTAATGTGTTTGGTAGCTTTTTTTCTAAAGAATAGGTAAGAGATCAATTTCTGTTGTAAAATCAACATCAGTTCTAACTATATAATGCCCAAAGAATTTACAGACTTTTAGCAAAATGTTTGAATTTCGTTAAAAAATGGTTGAGACTCTATAATAATCTAAAAGAGAAGAATGGTTATTTTGATGATTAACTTAATGATTTTCAAAATGAGGTTTTTTGCTTGTAATTGTGTTTGACCTGTTCTATCTAAAGTTGCTTGAAACTGGCTGTGAACTGAGATAAAGGGCCTACAGATTTAAATCTATTCTGATAGTCATGCAGCATTCAGTGAACACAAGAAACTTTGTGCTGTCACCGCTCTAGCAAAGGCCAACAGTTCTCCACCATGTATGTTCTGGGAAGATAGAGCTCAAAGTGATTTTTTTTCTTTCATTTGATTTAAAATTACTAAGCTCTGGCTTGCAAGAATATATATATATATTATCAGAGCATTGCTTGGCATGGAGGCTATGTATAGGCTATTGACAGTTGTCTGGGTTTATTGGTAATATTTACTCAAATATTATTAAGTTATAATTTTTTTTTCTGCACTCAAATCATTTGTGTAGATGTGTCCACCTACATTTTTAAGTACTAGAGAATGAATACCCGTTTTCAATGTAAATTCTTAATAATTTAGATTATTTTGAATGTTTAGTATTATCTTTTGAGTCATGTAATGGCCTTTGTTAATGCATTTGTATGAGCTTTACCAACAATCTAAGGATAGTTTATAAGTACATTTATTGCTTGTGACCTACTGTCAGCTGAAGCTCAAATAACTGTGAAATTAATTAAATAATTCAGAGAAAATTCATACTGGTAAAAGTAAATGAATAGAGAACAGAATATAGTTACTTGTAGGAAAGTTATGAATAAGAATGAGTAGTACAAGAGATATTTAACTAGTTTCAAATATACCTAAATCAGAAACTGGTTAAATACAACTCTTGTATTGTACTTGAAAATCACTGTTCTTTTACTCAAGCTCTGACTCTTCAAAATACTAGACCACGGACATTGACTCGACTCCAACTTCAATTCCTTTATTTATAATTGACTAACTCATTTCCTGTATTGATTAAAGCATTCCATAATAATCAGTATCATATTTAAATTATGTAGAAAATGCTGAGGTAAAGTATATTTTAAAGAAAAGAAAGGAATATAAATAGTATCTATGAAATGATGTTTTTAACAAATGATGATATGCATTGTAGTTAGAGCTTTAGTATTTTGATCTCGGAAATTTTTTAAATTTCCAAGATTGATATCAGTTAATCTTTACGGCATGGACACTAAGTAAGGGCAAATTGAATATGATATTTTTGTTGAGGACAAAACATTGCAGTCCTCAGTACAAGAAATAATTTACAGACACGAACAGTAGCACCACAAATAAAAGAAAAAAGCGCTGCTCTTAGCCTAAATACACTCCGTGCTCCTGAGTTTCAGATCTATCTTGCCATGCATACTGAGGTAAAGACAGTGTTTCCCTTGGGTTGTTGGGTGGCAGAGCCCCCCATCAACCCTTCCCTTGGACAGTGGCCCAGTCACGGCAACTTAGATTGATTGATAAATTTTGTGACTTGGAGTTAGGGACTTACTCTCTGGCGAGTGCATCCATGCTCTATAGAATTACCTTGATACTATTCTAAGTGGAAAATGTGAAAGTGAATTATTATTTAGGCCAGATATGAGCTTTACAGAGCTTTACGTGAATAGGATGATTTGGTTTTATATTGTATAGTCTATGTTGAAATAGTTATGGTATGTGTTTTGCAGTTGAGTGAAAAAGGTAAATTTGTCTAGATATTTATTTATTTTATTTCTTATTTATTTTGTGTGTGTGCGTGTGCGCGTATGTTTATTCCATTTATATAGTATATATATACACATTTTTCTCTTTTGTTTATCCGTGTAATTTTCTATAAAATCCTCACTTTCTGACATGAACATGATATAGTGAACTGAGTGTAATATCTGCCATCTGAAATCTTACTTCCAATCAATAGAAACCAACTGTAGCCGTAGCATTTGGGGTTATGAACTATATCAGGGAAAGTGAGAGGTAAAAATAGATGTACCAGTAACAATGATAAATCAGAGAAAGTCCTGTGCATTTTATTAAAGAATACCTCCGTCTATAACTTTTCATTCAACTGTGTAGTATCAAGGTTCCTTGTGAGCTGATGGAGATGCCCTTAGCATCAGGAATCTTTCTTCATTTGTGGCTATTATTGTCCTACTTTAATGTAAGATGAAGGGGATTATTGCACCACCATTATTTCAAGCATAAAACAAAAATACACTGGTTGAGAGGCTATAAGGGTATTGTTTCATTGATGTTCATTTATAAATGTAGTAGTGTCATGAGAAATGATAGTGCAAAGGGAGTGCCATTCATTCATAAATAAATTTTGTTATTTAATCTGCTGTCTATGGAGTTGTGCTAGTACACATTTTTATGTTAAATATCAATACCAGTATGTGTTATATTACAGTTGCATTCACATTGAAAAAATTGTGGTGAATCTGTATGCATTTTTATAGCTGCTTTTGTTTGGTTTCTGATGATGCATGTTGTGGTTCTTCATGCAGGATCTTTGATTTGCTTTTATTAGATTTATTGTTTAGTAGTAGGAGGTAAAGGAAGGACAGGAATTGGAAAATCAGAATAAGAAATAAAGGGAAAAAGAGAAAGGAAGACAGCAAGGAATAGCACTGTGAAATGGTCTGCAACTCCTTCTTCTTCTTTCCTCTATTATAGGGTTTTAGAATTATTGTGTCTATATTCCCTGGATCTTGATTCTTGGAGTCTTCTATCTTTTGATTGCAGGTTTTCTTTTATCAATTATTGTTATGTTCTCTGTTTTATATGATATACACTAGTCTTGTTCTTCATATGTCTTGAAATGTAGTACTTTTGAACTGATGGATGATTATCTCCTTTAATGAGTGAAAAGATATTAGGATTTGTAATTTTGATTTTTTTAGTGCCTCTATTAGTTTAGTTCTGTTAGCATGGAAACATGGGCTTTGTAGTTTTAGGTGTTCTACCGTTTCTTTTGGCTGTTGGCACCATCTGCAGCTTGGGTCTGTTTCAAGTTTTAGTCTATGTAGATGCTTTCTGAGTCTTGTATGTTTCATTAGTATTCTTGTTAGAAAAACATCTAGTTTTCTGGTTTTTGATCTGCATCATGGTTGTGGAGTGGAATCTTTGAGGTGATAGCTTTATGTGATCAGGGTTTTGGTCTGTAACTGAACCCATGGTTGTAGACTCCCACAGTGGTGTCTTGAATCAGTTGTGTTATGCTTATGTTGTGATCTTCTCTTTATCTTAATGTTTTTGTAGTTTTAAGATTTTCATAATGTTGGGCATAGTCTGTTCTTGATTATTATCCTCATAGATGGTTGGTAGTTGCTATGAAATCCAGTAACATAAATGTTGATTTGTGTGTGTGTGTGTGTGTGTGTGTGTGTGTGTGTGTGTGTGTGTGTGTGTGGTGTGTGTGTGTGTGTGTGTGTGTGTGTGTGTGTGTGTGTGTGTGTGTGTGTGTGTGTGTGTGTGTGTGTGTGTGTGTGTGTGTGTGTGTGTGTGTGTGTGTGTGTGTGTGTGTGTGTTGTGTGTGTGTGTGATGTGTGTGTTGGACTCTTTGTTCATCCGTGTGTGTTTGTATTAATGTCTGTGTCTGTCTGCCTCTGAGTGTCTGTAAACTATATGACATTCCTCTAAGGTTGTTGGGATTACTCGTGACCTCATTTTAGGTAAAAGTAACTGATGATTATTTTCTGTAGTTTATCAAATAGCAACTTAGAGACCACTCCACACACACACACACACAGCTTCTATATATGTTCATTGTTCATGGCTCTTACTATGTGTGCTAAAGATATCATTTTTCTTACAGGGAAGTATGGAAGAGTGTTCCAGCCTGAGGTCGAGTGATTCTGCAGGTACGAGTGAAGAGTATGAGATTGTGGAGAGTCTGGCAGGTCAGGACTCCGAGCCACAGCTAAACATAGCCAATAACGGCAGTATGGATGACCTGCAACATGAACTTACAGAGGTATTGTTGGTCCTGTACTCCTTTAAGGCTTGTGCATATATAGGTAGAAACATAGATAGATTTTTAGTCTAGACTAAAGTAAATGTTCATGGATACATGTTTAGATGATGATATGGATATTGATAGATACAGATAAACACACATAAACTCTCTCTCTCTCTCTCTCTCTCTCTCCATATAAACTCACACATTCACTAACTCTGTCTCTCTCTCTCTCTGTCTCTCTCTGTCTCTCTCTGTCTCTCTCTCTCTCTGTCTCTCTCTGTCTCTCTCTCTCTCTCTCTCTCTCTCTCTCTCTCTCTCCTCTCTCTCTCTCTCTCTCTCTCTCTCTCTCTCTCTCTCTCTCTCTCTCTCTCTCTCTCTCTCTCTCTCTCTCTCTCTCTCCCTCTCTCTCTCCTCTCTCCTCCCCCCCTCTCTCTCCCCTCTCTCCCCCCTCCTCCCCCTCCTCCCTCCCCTCTCCTCCCCCCCTCCCCTCCCCTCCCTCCCCTCCCTCCCTCTTGCTTTCTTTCTCACAGGACAAAACACAAATCAATGTCTTTGAATAGGATTCACAGTTTATAAATGAATTATTTTTGTTACATATAGTTATCATTTCACACATAATCTCTTTGCAGGTAATGAGGGAAAAAGCCCAAGACAGTTCTTCTCCAAATGGCAGCCTCGACACAAGCGCAAACTCTAGCACAAAGAAAGATGATGACACTCCTTGTGATGCCCTGCCAATTCTGGACACTCAGACATCTACTCTGAGCGAGGACTTGTGCAGCAACTCAGAGAACTTAATTGACAATAGAAACCTCGGGGAAAACAATCCTAGTTTTTCGCAGACTGCATCAGACGATGACAGTGAGTTCTGTGCATAATACCAAAGATGACTTTTTTTCCTGTTTTTTGTTTTTGTTGAGAGGCAAAGGAATGTCATTTATATTAGTGATACCCCATGTAATCTCTATCCTTATTTGATAATTCATTTCCCATTTGGCCTTCAGTTACCCAACATTCTGCATAAATGATAAGAAAAATTAAAGACTTTTGCTCATAAGATATTTTAATATTGAAAATTAGATTCAACAGTTGCAAGAGTAGGAGAATATCTTGTTATTAGGCTTAACAAAATCTTCAACTTTCCAGTGGAGAGAGTTCAGGCAGAGGACGGGAGCGGCGATTATACAATATTCAATAGAGTAACATACTTGGGAGCAGCCTCCATCAATGCTCCTCGAAGTGAGGCTGAGATCCAACGCAACATGGCCATACTAAATGATCAAGCCCAGGAGCAGGCCCTTGAGGTCTCTGTGTCTGTCCCATCAAACTCTGAGGGCTATGTCATGTAAGTTCCCTTCTGCTAAAATGTCTTTTGTCAGCTAAGAAAATGCTTTGGCTATATTTGTTAAAACTAAAAGCTCAAGAAAATAAAAAACTTTATGTATTATATATTTGCTTTTCAGAATTTATGATGCAACTACAAGCTCTGAGATGACACGTTTCAAAATTCATCGTATCCTATTTTGTGCACGGGGAAAAGTGGATACCTCAGAAGCAAGATGTTTTGCCTTCACTTCATCACATGGGGACACACATGAGACAGCCATATTCCAGTGTCATGTATTTCGCTGTCAGATTCCAGAGGCAGTGAGTATACAGGCAAGAAAAATCAGCTGAATAGAAAAATTATATATATACTCATACAGTGCAATATGGGGTGTCAGGCATCATATTATCATTGAAAGAGAGTCCAGGTTTGACTTGAGTCCTAGATTTATAGATATTTTTATTATGAAGATTTGTTTTTTCAAAATGTTAAGATTGCTTAGTTAGTAATAGACTTATCTTTGACAGTTATTTCTCTCTCTTGCCTCAAGGTTGCTCGTGTTCTCATCACCTTTGCTGCAGCATTTCGCAGAATTCCAAAGAGCAAAATGATAAAAAAGGAAGAGGAGCAACATCAAACCCGACAGCATCACTCAGAATATGAACACCTCTTCGACATATCGCTAGAAATTAAGGAAGAGGATAGCAAGGTATGTAATTCAGGCTGTTAAATAAAATTGGGAAATTGTTCCTTTCTTTAGGCCACCCTTCATGTATCTTGTTGTCTCACTTGTTCTTTCTTGGTCTCATTGTCTCTCTCTCTCTATCTGTTTGCCTCAATTTTGCTTTCTGTCTCAGCCTCTACCTCCTGTTTCAATATCTGTTATTTTGTCTCTTTACATTTGAGTCTCTGACTCTGTCCATTAGTGTCTTTCTTAATGTATATCTGTCTCTCTCATATTCAATTTGTCACTGTCTCGTTTTCATAGTTAAGAATAAGTAAATAATATATAATTCCAATGTTGAAATTATGTTCTTCTCTGGATAGATTATTTTTGGTTTCAGTATTTTTTTCTCCTTAGCTCAGTTTAAACAAAAAAGAGGAAGTAAAAATGAATAATTTTATTGTGGATTTATATTTCAAATTTATCTCATTGGCCATAGGTGAATGTACTGTCCATTGTAGTTTTTTGTGTGAATTTTCTTGCATACAGATGGCTTCTCAAATGCTCAGCTACCAAGAAGTCAATTGGTAGGCCCTATGTGTCCTCACCTGATTTCCCCATTCCTTGAATTTTCAAATAACATTTTTTTCCTGCTGTTAATAATGATAATGTTATTGCTATTACTTTTATTATGATTATTATAATAGCAGTAAAGAATAAGAAAGAATATGAAAATCAAGGAAAAAGAGATGAGATAGGCAGGTCTGTCTTGTTTAAAAACAATTAATAAACTAAAATCACAGGGGACATGGCATGTATATCCCATCACTGACAGGTACAGGAATAGCCGTCATGACATACCAGCCTGTGACATGTATATGCATCATGACTCACAGCTGGTGGGCTAGCTATACACAGCTTAGGCCTAGCCATGAAGTCTAGACTGTTGCATAATATTTCATTACAAAAAAAAAGAAAGAAAAAAGAAACTATGGTTCAGGTAACAGATTCCCTCTGAAAGGGGGTTGGTAGGTAGGGATTTTTATTTTAGTTCTGTACTGATATCATGCTAGTACAGAACAATAGGTTGATTACATCATACTCTAATATATAAAATCGGTTTGTGTATGTATGTATGGTTTTATATGTATGCCTTTGGCTTGATTACCACAAGAATTAGGCCCAGTAGAAAATAGCCCAAGTAATTTGCATATGATGTAGATGGCATAGAAATGTTATGATATAATACCCAGTTGACGAAGTATGACGAAGAACTTCTGTCCACAGGGTAATTTCAATGTAGTTCCTCGTGACAAAGAATTCTTCAAGTTGCGAAGTAACATTGAAAAGCAGCTCATCCTGACCGTCTCTCCGGCTCCCCCGAGCACCCAGGCTAATGCGATCCATGCAAGTTTAGAAGATTTGTGCGTGCAACGTTGCTTCGGGCTTCTTGTTGCTCCAGGCCGCAGGGTTAAGCATGCTGACATGAATCTTCTGGAGATGGTAAGACTAGAAATTGGTTTCTTTTTGTTGATTGTTGTATTTTTTATTATTATTATTGTTTTTTAGGTTTTTATTGCATTCTTATTAATTTAACTTTTTTTTAATAATCAAGGTTTTGGGGTAACATGTTTTAAGATAAACTAAGCATTGCTCCCTTATCCTTCCCACTTCCCTACTCCCTTTCCTAACCCTCCTCCTCCTCCCCCCTCCCTCCTCCCCCCTCCCCCCCTCCTCCTCATCCCAAACTCAAATGACGGGAAATCTCTCTTTGTGTTTTGTCTCTCTGTCGCTCTGTAATTCTTCTCCATTCTTTAGTATGCATTTGCCACAGACTTCTCCCTGTTTTGAGTGTGTATGTTTTGACGGCACAAAATCCCCCCCCCCCTTTTTTTTTTTTTAGGTGTTTCATGTGATTTCCAAAAGTGCAAAGCTGGCATCATAAGTTCCTTTCTTTCATTATGACGCCTTGGTTGTTTTTACTTGAATACTGTGTTTGATCGGAAATTCATTGTAGTTGTGAATTTCTGAGGGTGGTTGTAATTGCTGTTAAGGGTTATCAGTATGATTTGTTGTTCAAATTTAGTTGTTATTAGTTTTTATGGATATAATTAAGTAATTGTTAATAACAATGATAATGATATTATTATTTTTATTATTATTATTATTATTATTATTATTATTATTATTATTATTATTATTATTCTTGATATCATCATTATTAATGTTATTGATTTTATTATTATTGTTATTATTGATATCATCATTTACTATTATTATCATTGTTATCATTATCATTATCATTGTCATTATCATCATTATTATCATTATTATCATTATGATAATTATTATTATTATGATAATTATTATCATTATGATAATAATAATAATAATATTATTATTATTATTATTATTATTATTATTATTATTATTATTATTATTA
>NW_020870695.1:207515-210015 GCF_003789085.1 Penaeus vannamei
CTCTATTTCTTTTATTTTTATTCTCCTTTGTTAGTTAATGAATTGTTAATCTGGTGTAGTTTGAAATTAGTGTTACCAGGGTTTCTGCTAGGAGTTTAGAATGATAAAATTTAATAAAAAGAACTCCCAAAAATATTGAAGAAAAAAAAAAAGAAAGTGTAGATATATACCCCAAAACAAATATATTTATAAAGTAGGGTTATGCACCATACAGATTTTTTTAGGATACATGATCCTTCCTTGTCTGCAAATGGCCAGATATGGTTATGAATAAGAATAGACACCTGTATGCCGATTTGCTCAGTGCCAACATAAATGCCAATGTTTTGTTTTCTAAAGTGATGAACAATTATGACGCCATTTTTCTTCACATGCCCAATTTTACCATCTCTCCATCTCTAGCAGAAATCCTGGTCATGTATGAAGTTTACAAAAAGAAATGTAAAGTAGTTTTTGGTGGTCAGAGGTGGCATTCACTTCTTATTTCCTATACAGTACTAGAAAATATATAGGACATATTTATGGTGGGCTGTGTTGTACAGGTTTTTGAGGGTTTGATGAATAAGGCAAGAGTGTGTGTGTGTGTTTGTGTTGCCTCTTTTCATCTTGCTTACTTCTTTCTGTTGTAATTTGATATGGAATCAGGTAACAGTACTCACACCTTATTAGATATTTCTTTATCTCACCTTGTGAATTGCGGCTGAACAACTCTTTTAAGTTTGTGTGTGTGCATTCTTGTGTGTGTGCGTGCTGGCGTACATGTGTGTGGTGTATTATTTTATGTTGCATTTTTCCTTCTTGCTTATATGTTATTGTTATTTTTTTCTTTGCTCAGGTTCTATGATATATAAGGAATTAACAGTATCAATGCATAATAATTAGACATTCTTGTGAAGTGGAGCTGAACAAAGCCTAACACAACTAGGCTGATATGTGTGCATGAGTGTGTTGGACTCTGTATAAAGTGATTCCAGGAAAGCATTTTGTTGTTTTTTATCTCATGACAGGTATCATCAGCCATTCAGATAAGCTGATAATTTGTTTGGTTGAAAAATAACCTTAGTGTAGATGAAAGGTCTTATATTTAACTGTCTGTTACTTCAAGGTTAAAGTTTGTAAAAGCAGGGTGACCAGTAATACAAGAAAGTAGTTCATGTTATCTTTCTTTTTTTTTTGAGTTTTGAACACAGGTTCTACCTTCCCTAGCAATTTTCCAAAGGGGGCTACTCACCAACTCTAACCTACTCTTACACCCATAATAGCACCTACAACTTACAAGTACCTCTTTTACACCTATCCAAATTTCCCTTCCTTCCTAGTATGACAAGTTTTCTTAATAAACTTAAATTGCAAATGGCAAAGGAACCTGCCAAACTTGTTTACTGTATATGACTGGGATGCAAAATCCATCATCCTATTCAACACACATAACTACCAGCTTCCCTACCTGTAATAGTGTGACTAAAAGACATCTAAACCCAACAGAACCTTTTAACCCAAAGTGTAACCCAACCCAGACCCTCACTTGGAAACCAGTTCTCCTTTTCAAACCTTACCAAAAGCATGCATTTCTCTTTGCATTTGTGCAGAAAAAAGACTCGATTTATTTTCAGTCCCATTAAGATCTTTCTTAATTCACTGAGTTAATTCATTTTTTTGTACTTTTCAGTAAGTGAAAGTTTCCATTTTCTTCCTTGGAGGGTCTAAAATTTTATCATATGAAGAGTAAAAAATGCAGTATAAACACATTGACTTACGGGCATAAGGGGTCAAAAATGTATTTTAGGCACATAAATTGAATGTGTTTTGTCATAACCACTACAAATAAAGAGTAAATACTTGTATATTCAGTTCCAGCAGATAAAAGCAGAATATTGTCTGTTTAATATAGACATGATGTTGAAAAATAATTAATTGCAGCTAAACTGTGGCCATTAGCATATGTTATTATAAGGAACTGATTGTAGAAAAAGAACACTTCTAGTTGATATGAATATCAGATTCCCAATGCATTGTGCATGATTTGAACTTGATTGATACCAGTTATGCATAAAACTGGTTGAGCTAAAACATGTATATAATAGAATCATATATAGTATATAGGCACCTTTCTGCATATTTGTTTGAAATTAAATAATAGTGTTAAGGAATGAGATAGATTATCTAAAATGAAAGGGTGGGAAAGTATTTGTTATTAACAATATAGGTCTGTATGGATAGGTGTATAGCAGGCATATTTGTCAGCCTTATGAGAAAACAATAAATTTTCATGTTATATTCTGTTACTGCTTTAGACTCCAAAATTAGTACATGATTAACATCTTTTCTCAAATATGTATTTGATCAATATAATCATGTAAAGATTACTCTGTATAGCCAGTTTTATCATCTACTTTGTTTTTTGAAACTCAAGGACTTTTTAGACAGATAGCACCACTCCGTCTCAGTGAAAATGGTAGTTGGCTGGTGTTGAGCTAAGCCCCGCCTCTTTGAATATATT